>PVJO010012620.1:0-54796 GCA_004026905.1 Hystrix cristata | reverse complement strand
CCTGGAGATGCTCTGAAAATCGGGGGGTGTGGCGTAATTTATGGGCCATGGGAGAGGGGCTCTGTGATGAAACTGTTTCGGGAAGTGGCACATTTCTAGTCTCTTTTTGGAGATCCCTGCTGAAGATTAGCCTGTTAAGAACTCTGAGAAATCCATCCTGCCGCAAAACTAACCTTACCTCTGCAGCTCTGCAGTAACCATATTTATCTGATCAGTGAATCCTATTTTTGCCTCAGACTTATTCCTCACAGTAGCTGTTGGGCAAAACACCAGCAGAGACTACATAATCATTATGTGAAGTAGAAAGGGTCAATCCTACTTTTTTTTTTTTTGGGTGCCAGGGATCGAACTCAGGGCCTTGCACTCGCAAGGCAAGCACTCTAACCACTGAGCTAAATCCGCAGCCAGCAGAAACTACCTAAAAAGTCTGAGCTGCATTCCCAAGATCACATGAGCGCCAAGTTAAAGTCGCAAGTCCCGGCTTCCAATTAAAGGATGCTTCCCAGGATGAGCCAATGACAGGTGAGATTGTCTACATGATGCCTTCGAATTATACAAAAATTTAAATACTAAAAAAAAGTAACTTAAGAGTTGCCAAAAAAACCTAAGAATTATCCAGACACACTGTCCCCTTCGGTTTTGGAATCGCTTGATGAAGAGCAGGGTACGTCAGGCAGAGACCTCCTGGATCCTCACTCCTCTCGTCTCCTAGGTCTACACTGCCACTCTTAGCCCTTCTCACTAAGGAAGACAAGAAATGTGGAGAAATGTGGATCTCAATGAGGGGCTCAGCTCTCAGCCACAGTGCTTGGAAGACTGAAACCCCAATAACCCGGGGCCACTGCTGGCACTGGTTCTTATTTACATCATGCTCCTAATTACACACCAGTACTTGCTGCCTGGTGGAGACCCCCAGGAAATTCCCCGTCTGTGCCGAGACCCTCTGACTTCACCAGACAACCATTTTTCCTTCCCGTCAGAAGCAGATGAGATTAATAGACTGTGACAATTGTCTATTGTGCTAAGGGACTTACGCCATGATCTCTGCCTCTTTCCCAGAAAGATGGACGACACAACGTGCGAGGAGGCATGCGAGTGTGTAATGTCTGCCGCTTTCTTATGAAAAGTCGCTCTGTGTTTAGGAATGATGTTGACTTGACTCTCTGCGTTCTGTTAAATAATGTAAGAATCCTGCCTCTCAGCGTCCCCAATGAAATTAGAGAATTGTGATGGGGCGTCTCCAAGGTCTTGCAGCTTTCTGCCTTGAGGAAGCTTAATATAGCAATGTTAGAACATCCCTCCCTTGGACAGGAAGTTCTTGGGCCTGCACAGACCCACGCGGGGCCTGGCAGCCGGCGGTCAGCTGGCCGGTCCAGAGGTAAGAATCAGCCAGGGCTCTGCATTCAGGCAGAGGGATGGAAGACATACGGGTAATATCTGACTTTTCTTAGTCTTTGTTTTCCTTTCTGCAGTACTGGGGGTTGAACCCAGGGCCTCACATATGCCCGGCAAGTGCTCTACCACTGCGTTATGTCCCAACCCTCTTAGTTTAATCTCTGACAATTTACTATTTGATGGAGAACTAAGGGCTAGTGAGAGGCCCTTTTCTTTCTGGTTCTCTGAAATCGCAAGCTCATTTATTTTGGATGGCCTGGGCTCAAAAAGGAAATCACACCAATTGAAGCAGTTTCTAAGTCAGTATAACACTTTTCGTAGTGATTTATTAAATAGTTCGGGCTTCACTTTTAATAGTGATTTTTATGGAGAAATGCCTGTTTTGTAGATGTCAACTAATATCAATTATTAATGCTTGGGTGTCTATTGCATTTATGAAAATTGCCTACACGGCTCCAGAAGAAACCTGGGAAGGTAGAATAAAATAAGCTAATATTTATGTAGCCTCTTCTGTGTGTCAAACACTGTGGTAGGCCTTCTGTATATCATTATTGAATTTAGTTTTCAGTCCAGCCTCTGACAAGAAGTCTTCACTGTCATCGCTATCGCACATGATAAAACTTAGAATGAGAGGGGTTCGGGCAGTCTGTTCAAACATTTGCATTATTTATTGGAGGGAGGAGAAAGAAGATGAGAAAGTAAAGCAGCAGAGGCCAGGGGGACCTGCTCTTCGTGTGCAGCACACCCCGGGTTCTTGGGCTGCTGTATATTCTGAATCGGAACCTGGGTCTTAACACCATCCCAGGGGACTCCAGTTCTTTAATATGAGAAGCGGGGTCTGCCTGATTAAACCCCCAACCCTCAGGAAAGGGAGGGGACAGGAAGAAGAATCTCTGTGGACAAGATGGAGAGAGACAGAGGTAAGAGGCACACCAGAACGAAGGAGCTCTGTAGGCCACTGTGTCGCGTTGGGGAGACCCAGAGGGAGGATGAGAAAGGACCATTGTAAGGTTTCTCCTGTGGCTTACACAGGAGCCTCTTCTAATGTTTTCCAAGAGCCCAGTACGCCTTTGTGTTTATGTGTTTGTTTCTGGTGCTATGGATTGAGCCCAGTGCAGGGCCTCCCACTTGCTAAGCACACACTCTTCCAAGTATACTTTAATTATTCTTAATTCCTGATCTGACACTGGATTTCCACTGTACCATGAAGCCCACAACTTTCAAATAGGCCCCAGTTAATTAAGCTTGTAGGACTTAATTGAACTGAAAGACCAGATGAAATTTGTTGATTGTGCAAGAGAATAGTCTCTTAATCTCATGTCTCCCCTAGCTCCCCTGACTTCCTGTATCTATTAGATGTGGTTTCTTTTGCCAAGGAGAGAGTCAAATTTAGGGCAGCAAACTGAGGTCTTCAGAGCTCAGGAAGACACATTCCTTGACCCACCGTGTGGCTGTTCTCAGGTACTGCAGGGCCTGCTGCTCCGACATAGCCTGTGTTGCCCAGAGACCCGTCAGAGACACAGGATCAAAGCCTCTGCTCCTCTGCTCAGTCTGAAGGTGCTTTTCACCATGACACGCAGGAAGTCTGGGCGTGCTTTACAGTAGGAGTTGTAGCAACTTCCGTACTACTCTAGATGACCTCCCACCTCCAGCTCCTCTTCCATAGGGTTCCTCCTTCTATTCTGGCCCCTAGGCACACGCACTGGGACCTGGGTAATTTGAGACACGATTTTCTACAAACGTCTCCCCGGCCAGACCTTCCAAAGTGCCTCAGGAGATAGCACAATTCTGAGCAGATGCCAAATGCAATTTTTGGCAGAGGAAGGACAAAAATCCTGGATTAGCTGCTCTTACTGTGCCCGAGGGCAGAGGATGTTACCTATTCTGAGTTTTGTTTACTTAATTATAAAATCATTTATGCTATGGCTGCTCCAGTAAGTCTGGTTTGAAACTAAATATAAAGGCTTGGAATCTAAATATAAAAGTTTTGAAACTAAATATAAAAGTTTTGAATCTAAATATAAAAGATTTTGCAAGTATTTAATTTGGAGCCTTAGAGATATTCATATTCAATGTCTCGTTTGGTTTTAGTGATACTAATAGGTATTCTTTGTGCAACTATGTAGAAAATGAGTGGCTTACCATCTGACCTGCAACTCCACTCCTAGGTATATGTATACCCAAGAAAAATGAGAATATATACCCACACAAACCTTCAACATAAGTGTTCATGGCAGCACTACTCATCATGACCCCAGACTAGAGTCAGCCTGAATTCCCATCAGCTGGTGGATGGGGAAGTTAAATTTGGAACGTCTCAGTCTATTCTGTGCTGCCGTGACAGAATATCTGAGATTGGTGGCTTGTAATGAGCACGAATGTATTGGTTCATGGTCCCAAAGACTGGGGAGTGCAAGGTAATGGAATCAATATCTGACAGTGGCCTTTCTGCTGCACGAGGCCGTGTCAGGAGGTAAGAGAGCACAAGAAACGTGAAGGTGCTCTGACACGTCCTTTACAGGGAAGCTGCTCCCATGCCCTGAAGCCAGGTCCACGCAGTGACAGATCTGCTCGCCACTGCAGAGTGCTGACAGCCCGGTCAGTTCTCACTGGGCCCCAGCTCCCAACACTGTTGATGGGATTAAGTTCCCATCACAGGCTTCTTGGGACACCCATTCAAATCACAATTAATGCTGCATGTCCATAAAATGAAATCTCATCTGGCCCTGATCAGCCACCGAGTGCTGGTGCTATGATGTGGATGAACCCCCAAAACATTATGCGACATGAAGTACACCAGATGCTGAAGAACACATGTTGTATGACTCCATTTACATGAGATATCGAGAACAGGGCAATCTGTGGAGACAGAAAGGAGATTAGTGGTTGCCAGGGTGGAGGAGGGGACAGGGTGAGCCAATAGGCATGAAATTTCTTTCGGGATGTTGAAAAATGTCTAAAACTGACTGTGGATCACCAAGTGATGCGGTGATTGTGGGCCACATGATGTGCCACAACTCTGTGAACACTAAAAAGCCACTGAATTGTGTAATTTCAGGGTATGTGAATTATACAGCATCACAGTGAAGCTGTTCTAAGTGACTAACAATGAAACAAGGCAGCCCGAGGTAGAGGTGGAAGTTGGCTGGACAGTGGTGCGCAGGCAGCGTGCCCAGGACAGGGACACGGAGAGGTGCAGCTGTGTGGCAGGGACGGCCGAAGGTGGAGGTGGCTCTCAGCACGAGCTCCCAGGAATGGCTGTGTTTGCAGTGGAACATCCTTCTCCTTGGCTGGACAAGGTATTTCTGACACTGGTCTTTTTTCTCCTTCCCAAATAAAACTCATTCAGCTTTTACTAAGTCACTTTGCCAAGATGTAAGTGTCTGTATTTAGTAATAGTAAAGAAGATCATTGTTACAGCAAGTATATTGATTCTCCTCCACCTCACTCATTTGCAAGGAGTTTCTGTCCCCTGTGGAGAAGTTGCTCCTGCAATGTGAGATAGATCCCATTACAGACTAAAGGTGGTCAAGGACATAGGTAGGAACAAACCACAGGCTTTGTGGATCCCAGTGCAAAATGAAAACGAAGAGCCCCTTCTTCGTAAACTATTAAGAGTTTCAAAATAGTGACAGCAGAGAAAGTGCAAGGACCTTCCAAGTGTGGGACCCTATGTGACCACACAAGTCACACCCTTGAAGCTGGCCCTAGATGGATAAGACATATAAACCCCAGAGAAAAAGGGACAGAGAGAGATCCTCATTCTCGTGTACTTGAAAAGAATTTCATGACCTTTACTAGACATGCTGTTTCTCGTTGATAAAAGCTACTGCAAAAAGATATATTTCTAAGGAGTGTCTAGGGGTAATATTATGAAATATAATCTTATTATCTGATTTTAAGAAACTCGTCCAGCATTTCACTAAAATATGCAATCTCACAAGGCTTTAATTTGCAAAATATTTTTATTTTACTCCCCAACATTATTGTGATGGCAAAAGAGACAAAATTTTAACATCCACTTTACCTACAGGGAGAGCAGGAGGAATTCCGAAGATAAAGACCATGATGGCCAAGGCAGCATTTTACGTTTTCCCACATCTTCTGATGGTGGGCTGTTACCTCTCGCGTAGAGGTGTGGGAAGACTCATGTTAACTCATAATTCTGGCATGTGATGTATTAATAGAAATAAAGAAGACTACATTACTAAATGTTTGTGATACACCAGGCACTGTGCTAATGTCTAATATCTGATTTTCCTTCCAACACTCTTGCCCAAGTTGATTATTCACACACTGACTGTTAAGCACGTGTCCATGTCTGTGTCAGATTGTGTGTGTGTGTGTGCACGCGCGTGTATATGCTGGAGGAATCTAAACCTAAATTAACTTCAGCTACCAGCACTTCTATTCTAAGAGTCATTTGCTACATAAACATTTCCAAAAGTACCCCAAAGTTTACCGTTGACTATTCTGCGAACCCAAGGTTCCCCAGCTTCAGGGGGGCAGTAGGCCAGGATGGTGATGAGAGGCCTGGGTTCTGCTGCCTGCGTGACTCTGAGCAACTCAGGGGCCCGCTCTGTGCTCTGAGATTTGGTTTCTTTCTTTGTAAAATGGAGATTACATAGTACATGCATGTTCTACCACTGACCTATACCCCTAGAAAATCAGAGGTAGCCAGCTGAGACTGTCCAACACCCTGGTCCCTGCAAACACAGCCTGCCTTGTTATTTGGTTAAATTGTATTTAAGAACAGTGTATGGCAGTTCTCCAAGAAGCAGAGTTGGGGCAGGGAAAGATGGAGCTGTATCAGGTTCTTCTCAACCACGAAGAACAACTGAAGAAAAACGCCAAGCTCCTTCAGATGTACTCAAGCTGCTATGGTTCTCAGGAGCGATGCAAATGACAGCCAGCCTCCAGTGGGCCTCCAGTCAGGGCCCTGAAGGTCTCTACTCTCCCCAAGTACAGAGAGTAGAGTACTGTGGAGAAGGACATGCATCCTGCAGAGCTCTCTCTTCGGGGAGTAACATCCCAGCAGCAACATGCTGGGGCCAGAAGGAAACATTTCCACCCCAGAGGGGAGGGAAGATAATCAAAGTTACAGCCCTAAGTCCTTGAGTCCAGGGACCTGGTGATGGCAGGATGCTAGTCCTAGAAGGGCAGGAGTAGGCAGGAAATAAACTTGGAAAAATCCCAATGCACACTGTGCTCAGGGGACCCACCAACCTGAGCCTGATCCATAGAAAAAGAGCAATGATAGGAGCCTGGCAGGCATGCAGGGCCACTGGATCCCAGGTCTGTAACAGAGACATGACTGCAGAGAGAGAGAGACTAGGGATGCACCATCAGTCTTCATTAGGACTGGCCAAAAAGAAGATCAAAGAGGAGACTACAAATGGGGCGTCCAGCTGTGAGAACGTGGGGACCCAGGGGGAGAAGGAACAGATTCGAGCCAGCTCTTGCAGCTAGCCTGGAGCCCTGTGTGTTGATGGCCCTCAACCAACACGGCTTCAGCGTCCTGACCCCTGAGTCCCCACACGAGTTCTGCACCCACCATTCTTGCTTCTCTACTTCTTTGGGGGAGCTGCTGCTGAGTCCCCAGCCATGACCTAGAAACCACGCAGGAGAAGGGAAAGATGGAGACATCTCCATGCTGCTAAGCACTCTTGAGTCTTGTGGATCACTCTGAAACGGATTTTTCTTTTTTCTCCATAAAACCCAAAGCCACACGGCAAGTTTTACAGGTGAATCCTCACCCATCATCCCCTTCACTGCTCGATCTGAAGATTGTCTCTATACTACTGCTCTTAAATTTCTGGCTAGAAGTTAATTTTAGCCTACTATTTCCTGTATATAAATATGGGAGACAGGAGAGTACAATCCGAAGACACAGTATAATTCACCTTGGGCTTGCATCTCTGGAATGGGCTTCGCTAGACTTCTTGTCGACGAGCCAGTGGATAACAGAAATCCTTTTAACATTCTGAGTTTGCCAAGGGCTGGCTCATACGTAAGGGCTCTGTTGAATAAGAAAAGAATCAATGTATTGGGGTAATAATATACATATGAAGATTTAAAAATGCTTAGGACATCTTTGAGCAAAAGTCACTTTTAGAAAAAAAAAGTACCATGTTATCATCTCCACACACTGATCTAACCCTAAAGGGAGCTGCAGAGGAGGAGGAGTCGGGCTGGCTCCTCACCTCCGTTCCCCTGCTGTGATCAGCAGACCGGCACGGGGAAGGCCCAGCTGCAGCACATAACGCACACGTTTGCTTCCCGAGACTGCTCATGTGCACCACACTGGCTCATGGAAAGTCACGCCCCACACCTCAAAGGGCAGACGATGCTGAGCACATCACTTACTTCACAGTGACAAAGATGAGCAGTGACAGTGGCTTCCAGGGAGCTTTGTGAACAGATGCAGAGAAACCTGCCTGTCGGCAACAACCGGGTGAGTGAGCGGAATGCGCAGTGCTTTACAATTCCGTCTTAGCACGTTGTTGCTGCTGCTTCTCCAAAGCAGAATGTGCTAAATATGCCCATGCCTGAGGTTCACCTCAAAGAGTCAAACCCAAGGTCATGGAGAATAACTTTCAGGAAAGTTGGATAAATTCTGCAATATCATCAATTTAACCTCCTAGCCTCAGAACTAGCAATGAACATTTGGGGCTCAATAAAGTGATGAGATACAGAAAAACACACATATTGTGTTTAATGAACTAGAGTCAGCCCGTGGTGGATATCTGTCAGCCAATAGGTCAGAAAAAATACTGGCTCCTGCCCTCCAAGTGAAAGATTCGAGAGCATTATGAGTTGAGGAGACTCTGTCTGATGTATAATGAATTCATATGGGAATAAAACCAGGGTATGCGTTGGAATCTGTTGTTTTGGATCAGCTGGGCTGTCTTTTGCTGAGGTCCACAATTATGGTCCTAGTGGTTTCTGTTTTCTTTTCACCTCTTAAAAATACAGACTTGTTTGCATGTTTGAGGCTATGAGAGGTGAGACCTCAGAGATATCCAGTGTAGTTTCTTCCACGCATGATGTGGAGATTTTAGGAGTGACACAGAAGTAAACTCTGTACCTCCTGATTCATGAGTTGCCTCTAATTCTTATGATGTATGTGCTCTAATTTAGCATAATTTTCCAAGAATAGCACTTTCAAATTATTTTTGTTTTCCGAGAGTAATGATGCACTCTCATGAATGACTCCAGTGTCTCCTATGAAATTACTAAATCATTGACAACGAACAAATTTGAAGCTAAGAATATATAAATGTGTTAGTCATCCCAGCCAATAAATATCTAATCATTAAGAGAAGCGTAATGAAATCTCCCCAAGTCTATTCCCTAGACACATCTGTGCAAAACCAGAAAATTCAAACATCGTCTGAAACCACCACCAGCAAGAGCCAGACACCCACATACATGAAGGGAAGGAAAATAGTGCTCAGTCAGTGAAGACAGGACAGCCAAAATTCTATTTTATTTACACACACATACACACACACACACACACACATATATATTTTTGGTAGAAGTAGGAAGATAGGCTAGAAGATGGCCTGGTTTTCCCTGCAATTCCAGGTGGATTCATCAAAGTTTCCCCTGAGAAAAGTCTGGCAAGGACCAGCAGTCACCTTGAAGTCTCTTGTGCGGCTATAACCCTGGTCGTGCCTGCTGGCCAGTGATATCAGGCTTGGCCAGGTCACTGGCGTGGGAATCCTTTCCCTACACGAGGCGCAGCCAGTACTGGCAAGCCATGTAACCTAATTCCAAGATGACACTTGGCCTTCTGCTCTTTGTTACCACTCAACCTTACAGCTTCTTGCTTCTCTTTCTAACACCTTCCAAATGAATCAGGATGTTTCCATATGTAAGTGGGCAGTGAGGCTTAAAACATTGCACCCTCCATCATGTTATAAAAAAGAAACCAATCTGGGTGGATTTCCAAATGAACAATACTTCGACCTTTGTTTCCTGTACATAATGGATGGCTTTAGCTGGCCCTGGAAGGCAGTTTTAGATTTTAAAAATGATAAGAAATTTACTCCAAATTACTTTCTTCACGGGGGTGTATTAATGCGATCCAATATGATAGCCAGAGATGCTTTAGTTGCACAAAATAGAAGTATATTCAAATAGGCTAGGCCAAGAAGGTGGTTTCATGGACCACAACCTCTCCTACAGATAAATTAGCAAAGATGAGGAAACGAAGCTGCTTCCCTGTCTCTCAAAGGGCCCTATTAGCATTGACTTCTCTGCTCTCACTTTTCCACACTGAGAATCTTCTTGCTTTCCCAGACGTTCAGTTTGTACAAGATTGTGCTTGGCTCCAAAGATGTATCACTTTTCGGTCCACATTTCTTTCATTCTGTAACTCAGAAATCCTCAAATTGTGTCCTCAGACCAGTTGTTGAAAATATTCTTGCCACTCTGCGTTGATAAAAGTACAGAAATTGAGGGTATTTAGAGACATTCATAGCAGTGTGACCTTGCCCCAGGTGCAAGCTGGGGAGGAGGAAGGGAACACCGTGGTGAGCAAGATAGAGAGCAGGAGGCTATTGGGAGACCCAGCCACAGAGCTGTGTGCTCTAGACCTCTTACATAGCAAGACGAGGTGTCAACAGGTGACAGAGTAAGAGTGACTTATCACTGCAACCCAAAACATATAAAATCCAGAATCCACTTCACTCATCAAAAGAAAATTTAACTTTCATTAAAACTTTGCAAGTCAAATTTTTGAAACTGGTCACTGAATCATATTGAAGATGAATTCTGAAAATACATTATCACTTCATTTTGGATAAAAGTTAATATCCTAGAGTTTGTGGAAATTGCTTTAAAATATCTCCCTCTCTTCCCATCAACCTCTCTGTGAAGGTTGGTTTCTCTACTAACACTGCCATGAAGATAAAACGTAGATAGTGTTATCCCTTGAGAATCCTGTTCTCATCAGTCCAGCCTAGGTTAGTCCGTTAATCAGCAGGAAAAACTCATCTGTGACATTACACGCTTTGAATATTGATATACATCATGTACATTCAGAACGGGTGCATATTATGGAGAATTTCTATTAAAGCCATAAATTGTGGATAGGTTATAATTATGGGACAACTAAAAGTTACAAGTATAATAGAAATTCTCCATAATATTTACCTATATGTATAGTTCCAATGGAATCATAGGCATGATTTTTGTAATTCTTTTTTCCTTAGATTGTATTTCTCATATTTATATTTATTAAAAAGTGATTTTTCTGCAGAACTTAATGAAATAAATTTAGATGTCATAGTTTGAATATCATTTTTCAATTTGATTTTTTGGAAATTCATTTTTATTATATTTAACAAAAAAATGTAAGTCTAAGGCACTTTGGAAATTTAAGTACAAATGTGATTGATGTGATTGGTCCCCAGATAGTCTGAAAAATACAACTCTACCTCAGTCTCTCAGAGCATCAGTTCAAGATCCCAAAAGAGGATCTCTTTAACTCGTGTTGGAAAAGGCGTTGAACATTAGGTGAAGGAGTTGGATGGGGGTGGAAGTGGTCGGCAGACTGTAGCCCAGGCTAATATTTCAGGTGCTGGTGTGAGTTTGGAGGTCAAGGTCATAGCCATCTTTTGTGTATGTGTTATTAAACTCGCCCTTTTATTATTCTTAACATGTTGGAACAAAATTATCAGTAACCTGACCATGGATTTCAAAGCCATGTTCACTCATGTGTAGCTACCCTTAGCTTAACCAGTGGGAAAGATGCATATTACTCTACCAAAAAGTGAGAAGATAGGCATGTGACAGTGGCTGAGTAGTGGTGGAAGGTGCTCTGAAGATGATCCGAAAGAGTGGCAAAGATGTTCAGAGAAGTAGACACACATCATTCCCATAACTCCAGAGGGACAGAAGATGTAGGTGCCAATTACAAAGGGCAGGGCTCACAATGCCAGTTCATTATTTAGGAAACAGATTAAATGCTGCTTACTGTGTAAATTGTATATTGTGACCTCTGCTATATTCCGTGTTTTTTTGTTTGTTTAAGAAGAATTTTTTTTCCTCCCTTTGAGGAATTCAACATCTACATAGAGAAAGAACAACAGGATGACGACTACCTAGGTAGACACAGAGATCACAGAGTGGAGTTCCCTGCAGGGAAAGGCAGGTGGTAGGATCACAGACACCCTCCTGCTGCCAGAGCCTTCCTGGCCTGGCACAGCTGCAGAGAGCTGCCTTGCCTGTGGTTGCACCCTTCCTGACCACTGGCTCCTGGTGACTGAGTCATATGGGACTATAAAGTGCCAATCTTCTTGTCCCAAAGGCCAGATATCCTAATGGGCAATACCTTCTCTAAGGCTCCTTACTGTGTTGACTGAGACTGACATGGCTGGATCTTAAATGCCCCCAAAGCCTCATGTGCTAAAGGCTTGGTCCTCATGTGCTAAAGGCTAGTGATACTGGTGGGAAGTTATGGAACTTTAAAAGTGGAGCCTGGTGGAAGGAAGTTATGTCATTGGGGTTGTGCCCTTGGAGGGGACATTGAGATCCTAGCTTCCTTCTATTTTCTCTTTGC
Organism: Hystrix cristata; assembly: GCA_004026905.1. Taxonomy (NCBI): domain Eukaryota; kingdom Metazoa; phylum Chordata; class Mammalia; order Rodentia; family Hystricidae; genus Hystrix; species Hystrix cristata. The sequence goes on along the minus strand of PVJO010012620.1, from coordinate 42,831 downwards.
TTTTTAGCTGTCAAAAAGTGAGAAGCTTCTCCACCACCCACTCCCAGCATGATGTTTCTGCTTTGCCACAGGTCCCAAAGCCGTGGAGTTGGCCACCCATGGACTGAACTCTCTGAAACCATGAGCCAAAATAAAGCATTCCCACTCTTAAGTTGATCTCCCAGGTGTTTTGTTACAGCAACAGAAAACTAGCATAGGCTTTATCAGATCTGTATCACAGCTTGACGTCTTCTTCCACCTGGTCTTCTTTCTCTTTGTTCTCTTAAAAAGTGAATAGCTGAATTCCTGAGCAAACAGCTTGTCCCCTAAACTTTCCATGTCTGCTTGCAGAGAGTCAACTCTTTATACATTATTTTGACATATAGTCGACTGCATGAGTCCAGGGCAAGACAGTCACCCAATTGTGAGCTTAGGGCTACTAAGAAAAGGCTGTGCAGGAAGGGATGCTGTTTCAGTTGAACCCGGGAGGGTGAATATGAAATCGGGAAGGAGGGTGGTGAGCAAGGAGATCACATTCCTCCAGGTGCAAGAAACAGGAAAGGGCTGTTCTCTGTATGATAGGCTCCCATTGTTGAGGTTCCACCCAACTATCACCTCCCCCTGAAGACTTCCCAGAGCATGCAGTTTAGATTTGCCAACCCCACCCATTCTGAAGCACTGGCACGTCATAGGGAAATGCCAAGTGCAGCTGGCACTGCAGGTGGGGCACACACCAGGAAGGGCTAAGCCGGGATTCAGTCCTGAAGGTCACCAGAAGCCTTTGGGAGGTTGCTGACACACTTGCTGTTCTGTCCAAATGGTGCCTCAGAAATACACTCAGCAGCTGTAGGGAAATGTTAATAAAGTGGAGTAAAGCCGGGCATGGTGGTGCATGCCTGTAATCCCAGCACTTGGGAGGCCGAAGCAAGAGGATCACTGTGAGTTTGAGGCCAGTCTGAACTGCTTAGTGAGATCCTGTCTCAAAAAATAAAATAAAATAAAATAAAGTGGGGTAAGAATGGAAGTAGGAGGAGGATTTCAGGGCCTTTTGTTGTGATACAGATTAAAAATAAAAATGTAGAGCTCAAGAGAAAAAATGAAAGACCATGCAAAGCAGTGGCTCTCAAGTATTAAGGTACCCCGAAATCACCTGGGAATCTTGTTTGATGGCCGTTCTGATTCAGACAGGGACTCAAGACCCTGTATTTTCAACAAGCTTCCCAGTGATGATAAAGGGACATCGAGAATTGAGAACCAAGCCATTCATCAGCAGAAAATATGCACTGATCTAATAGGCAGAGGGCTACAGATGTTCATAATTCTTCAGCATGTAGCCATGCGCTCTGATGCCCAATGGCCAGGATAGAACAGTATACATCTCTGACACACCAGTAGTTTGAGACATACCAGGCAAGGAAAGGGCTATCCTATCTCAAATGACCGTAAACCTCACCAAGTATGAGACGTAGGTGTGTGGTTCATTTAGGTATAGTTTCTTGTCTGCTGCTATTGACCAGGAATTAGATCATTTAACTACAAATGAATTGAGTCAGCTTTTGGCCTCTGCTAGAGTCTGAGATCCATCACAGTTTCAGCTGTTGTTATTTCATCCAAAACGTGGTTTTCACAGGGAAAAAAAGCAGCGATCCAAGTTCTTCTTTTGGTTACTATTATGCAACACTATTATGAAAGCCAATCACCAAGACACCTTCGATTTGCAATTTTAGATGAGTGCATCTGATCGCTTCATCAGCCCACCAGAGTCAGGTATGAAACACACTTTGGTGGAGGCCACACGTGAGTAAGTGCACACGATCTGTGAGCGACACTGCCTCTTTTTAGACTAAATGTTGACTTTTTCCTCTCCTCTCCTTCACCTCCCATCATGGGGCACCTCCCTCTGCCCTGTGCCCATCAGATATGTGTTACCCAGCAGAATGTGGAATTCCTGCCACCCAACATTGAACTTGAGTATTTTGAAATTGAGTTTTTTTCTTCTGTGTCTTTAAATCTGGTTGGAGAAAACTTGGAAAGACTTCAAATTGTTAATAAATTTTAATCTAGTATTTTTCCTTGTGTATGTTTATGTATTGCTCCCCAATAAAACGATTATTGTCTGTCACATTGATCTTCTATACAATTGTACAACATTTAAAAAATTTTTCCTTTTATATTCATGAGCATGAGCTGACATACTCACACTTAAACATAATAGAATTTGGTTAGATTCACACACATGAAAACATTTTCGCTTCACAAATAAGAACTATTTGTGTTTGTGTGTGTCTGTGCGTGTGTGTGTTTGTGTGTGTGTGTGTGTGTGTGTGTGTGTGTGTGTGTGTGTGGTGCTGGGGATTGACCCCAGGACCTCAGTGGTGCTAGGCAAGGGCTCTCCCACTGGGCTCCACCCCCAGCCTCCACGTAATATTGTTTTAAACCCGAGACTTTTGTGGGGAGATCAACACATTTCCCTAAAAATATACACTTGTCACTTAGATTTCATTTTTTAATCGTCTCTTCAGGAAAAATGAGGACTGTCTTGCTGGTCTTGGGTCACACGTGGTGGCATACAATCTGTAAAGAATAAATACTTGCAAATACTGAGACACGCCACAGGGACTGACGATCTCACACAGAGAAGAAGAACAAGAAATATTAATTATAAGGTTGCGATTCCATTTGGAGGACTCGGAGGGTATTGTCTAAATTTAGAATGAATGTGCCATGGAGTGTTAGTAATCTGCCCCTCACTGCTAGTCATTTCCGCTTGTATCCTGAACCTGGCTTAATTAAGATTGAACCTTGTGAACCATACAACATATAACATTGTTTTTAAAAACCCCAACTGCAAAAGGATCGTAAGGTTTCAGGATAAAATTGGAGATTCTATATTGAGCCAATAGCCATTTATGAGGCAAGAATAATAGCACACGTGGATGCATGTATCCAAAATGGCATTGAAAAGTACAAAGTGTTACACAAATGCTGGAGATTATTACTGTTATTATTCAAAAAAAATGTTTTGAGTGGGAGAGAGGTCTCTTTGTGAGAGAATCATAAATTTCCAGGCTGGGAAAATAAATAAAATGCATACCTCTGGCAGAGAAAACAACACAAACGTGGGAAGCAAGGAGCAGCCAAGTGAAATCAGTCTCCTGTCCACACCAGAGCGTCCTCACGCACACCACTTGGATCTCAGAGGGAACTGGAGCTCAGCCACACTGTGGTTGTCTCGAGGGACTTCCTCATTCCCACAAAATATTTCCAGAAAGCCCATGAACAATGGCACAGAACACTGTAAAATAATATTATTGCAGTCACCTGGGATGCGCATCCTGTAATAATGGTGGATTTAGCACGGGGTTAATAAGCTGTGGCTGAAGGCCCCGTGGTAGCCTGGGCCTGGCGAATGCCCTCTGTCACAGGCTGCTCCAGGTCCAGGGTTGGTCTCAGGAACCTGTCTGAGCAAGCATTTCTGCTAAACTCCCTAAAGACATCACAGAAGACAGGGTCCTGACCCAGGGGCATTTGCCACAATTTCTCTTCTCATCCTAAATAAATGTACACACGCATACCTATTTTTGTATTTGAAACAAAGAAGAGACATCCAACTTGGTTTCTTTCCTCTGATTCATACATTTTCATATGATGATTAATGAACACCAATCCATCTCAGTTTTTCAGTAGAAACCCTTTAAGCTGCCCACAAATCTGATTTCTCAATCACCGGTGTTACTAACCAAAACTAATGTCCACAGACCCATAGGTGCTGTGACTTCCTTTGCCACGCCGTCTGCAGGGCTTGATCGCATTTCTCTTCTTCTGTGCGGGGCCTCATGCATGCTAGGTAAGTGCTCTACTGCTGAGCTACACCCCCAGCCCTCTCTTCACATGTTAAACTTGTCCCTGTTTACCAGGCTCTGCTAGTTGCATTTCATAGTTATTACTTTAGATTCCTAAAAGATAGGAATTCATACCAGCCCCACTTTAGAGAACCCAAGGAGTGCCGTGTGGTGCTAAGTGACTCAGTCCTGACTGAAGCAGCCAGTCTGCTCCAGAACTGAGTGAGACTTCAACTGAGCCCGTTCTGCCTGTGTGAGGCCGAATTCTCGGAACCTGCTGCCTGAGGTCCAGGGCACCTTGGTTCCAGTCCAGCCGGTAAACCACTGGTCCCTGACCAACAGTGACAGCACCTCAGGGACACTTGACATTGTTTGGTGGTTACTAGGGAGGTTGCTACTGGGCCTAGTGGGGAGAAGCCGGGGTGCTGCTGGGCATGGTACAATGCACATACAATGCCCCATAACAAAGGCCTGTCTGGCTCTATTACCCACAGCTGTTGACAGACCCCGTCTCAAGTCAATGCCAAAATATCCACCTCAAATACATCACCCCTCTTTGGTGGTTCCTTATTCCTTTCTAAATAAAATGGATACATTTGGGGTTTGAATTCCGAGTTTCAGATAAGATAGCCTTTCGTATTTTTCCTTTTGTTTTTCCAGCTCTCTTGTCATCAATTTCTCTCCACATTGGCTGTAGCCAACACGTCAAACAGAGGCAGAAGCCTGGCCCTGGCTCCTGGCCCTTTTGCTGCTGAGATCTCCAGGCGGCGAAACGATGGATTTGGGCTCCATGGCCCAGGACTTCCCCCAGCAGGCCACCCACTCCCGTTCCCTCAGCAGGAAGGCCGGCTCTCAGGGCAGTGAGGATTGTTTCTGAAGTAGCCTGAGGGTGGAGACCCAAGCTGCAGGCAGGAACGGAGCTGTCATGCCAAGAACTGAGGGGTAAGCAAAAGGATCCAGAACGCAGTAGAACATTCTGCAGTGTCAGTCACAAGTAGGAGAAGAATGAGCGGAGTGAGAAAAGCAGGGGGCCTCCTTACCAGGTGTGCGGCCTGCATGGCCTGCCATGTGTCAGAATGCTAAGGGCCCCTGGGATGGTGGAGCTGACAACGGGACAAATGAACGAGGGCCACAGGATGCTGATGTGACGGACAAAGAACGTTTTGCCGAGCAGCTGAAGAATAGCAAGATAACTGAGGTGCTGTCATGCGTGAACCCTTCCAGGCGTGATGGCACAAGCTTCCCAACACCACCATCAAAACTGGGAGAAGAGTCTTGACACATTCACAACTCTCCCCTAGTCACGGTAAGGTCCCTTACAGCAAAAAAATCTGAATAAGCGAGTTGCATTTGGTTTCCACATCTGTTTAGTGTCCTTTAATTTGAAAGAGTTCTTCAGCAGATCCCAAATGTGCGTCTTGGGCAGAAGTGTCACCCAAGGGACGCAGTGCTCCCACCCTGCATTCTGGGTGGTGCTCCTGATTTGGGCCTGCTCTGTCCCCACTGATGTTAATGCTCATCGCTCTCCGTCTGATGAGACCTTCTCCCCCAGAAAGGCAACTATATTCCACTTTCATTTTATAAAAATTTTATAGGGAAGTATTTGGAGACTTGGTAAATTTTCCATTCCTAATCAAATTTTTGACCAATTTGCTTGCTTGTCAATACCAGCATGGACCCCTGGATTTCTGGTCAGTGGCTTCTAATCCTTTACAGTCATTGGTTATTTTGTCCCAAGTTTGGTCAGTGGCAGCTCTTCCAGCTAGTTTCTGTGAGCCTTTGACACATTCTCTCATTCATCAACAAAGCTTCAATTTCAGATATGGTATGATGCTCCTGGATTACCGTTCCTCTGTCCCATCTCTGGGACTTCTTCAGAGGTACTTTAGAGTGGTAACAGTATTTAGTCAGCAAGATCTGGGGTCTAGCCATGCTTTATTACTACTGGGATGTCCCGGTGCTCTGCGGAAAGAGCTAGAGATATATGGCACACAGAGACATATCTATCTATCCATCCATCCATCATCTATCCAATCAGAAATTATGACCCTTATCAACATCTCTAATTCCACTCCAACACCATGGAGGTCATTCTAGTTTTCTCCCTTTTCATATCTGTAACTCCCTTCTCAACAGTGAGAAACCTGGCTCCCATTATCTTACAAATGTTTACTCCTCTGCTCGGTTCCCCAGCACACATCCAGCATCCCCTCCTGCCTCCCTCCGCCAGGTTGCCCTCCTCCCTGGTGGATGCCAAACCTGCTCCACCCCACACCGTGGCTTTCGGACTGAATTGTTTAGGAAGGGAAGGGATGTAGAGAGATATGCCGGGCAGGAAAGAGAGGAAAAGGAAGGGAGGGGAGGAAAGGAAGAGGAAAGTGCCACTGCCCTTTTTATCATATAAAATAATAATAATAAAGTTTAAGTAAGCATTCTCAGCGACTCAATGTTTAGATTAAAAAAAGCAAAACCAGCCAATGATTCCTGGCATTTTAAGCCAGAAAGCATTCACCTACGGAACCGGACCTTATTGGGCTGTGAGGGGAAGAAGCGCCATCCAGGCTGTAGCTCTTCAGAGCAACCTTGGGACACTGCGGGTCCTAAGGGCGAGACTCGGAGTGGCGGCCCCTCACAAGCAGCCTCTGGACACCTGACAGCCAGGAAAGGATGTCCAAAAATGTTACCCACCTTTCACGGGGTCAAAGCAGGAGAGCTGGGGCCGTCGCTGCTGCTTCCTGACATCCTGGAAGCTGGAGGATAGACTGCAGAATTACAACAGACACTTTGGGTTTCCATAGATGGTTTTCACCCGGCTCGTTCATCAGAGTGTTCGTGTTCCTGAGGCTCGCGGTCTATTCAGCGAGAAGGGGAGCAGAATGGAGCCGCAGGGCCAATCTCAGGACTTCCCTGCCGGCTTTCCTGCCCGTGTGATGGCTCAGTATTTACCACGTTAGAGGACCGGTGCCTTGTGGGAAACCAGAATACTAGCATTTTGGTATCCAAGACCCTCAAATCTTTTCATAGATGCTCCGTGGATATATCACTTACTTTCTCAAGTCAAGGTCTGTATTTTCTTATAAAGTAAGACAAAAAATATATCTTATAAGAAACAGCAGACCCTGACCATGGCCAGCGTCCTGCAGCCTACTACAATTTCCTGTTCTGTCCCCAATCCTTGGAATTCTCCAGGCTCCCCAAGCTTCCTGCTCCGGCTCCCATCTGTTTGTGGCCTCTTGAGCCCACTGATAGCAGTCGCTTCTTCCTCTCCTCCTCACCTTCCCCCTTTTCATCCTCCTCCTCCGCTTCCTCCTCCTCTTCTTCCTCAACTTCCTCCTCCTCATCCCCTCCCTCTTCTGTTTCTACTTCTCCTCCTTCCGGTTTTCTCTCCATCCACTTTGACTTTTCTCCCCTTGGTTTTCTTTTACAATTTCAAACTCCCTCCCTAACCCAAGCAACACAGACATAAGCAAACACGTTTTATTTTACTGTTTCTGCTCACAGCTGGCCTGAGACATAGCTCCGTTTAGATTCAGCGAGCAGGTGCTGACGTTGCCTGTGTCGGTGGTCAGTGGAGCTGGTGCCCGCGGTTCTGAAAGACGGGCACAGGACGCCTGAGAGGATCTCCGTGCTCCACCATGAGAGCCTGGGACCTTCTTCCAGCTGCTGTACGACTTCCTGCAGGCATCCCAGCAGGTGCACCTGCCCCTCGGACTGCTGGGGTGGGGAGTGCAGTCTGCTGTGCCTGGGAAAGTCCCCTTTCTCCCTGCAGTGACCCCGAATGACATGGCTGAGGAGAAGGAGGTGCAAATACTCCAGCTCCCAGGGCCCCAGGGGGTGACTCTGGGATGTGACCAGCCTGCCCGTCCCCAGAATACCCTTCAAAACTAAGCACAGTACCTGCCATCTGACTTCACTGGGCCCCACACACTTGGCTCTTTTCTTTCCAGCCTGGCTGTCTCTTCCTGCAACACGTACTAGTAAGTTACTTTTACCCGAGTCCTCCGGGGCTGACTGTAGGAGAAATCGGGTCCAGACCTTACTCCTCTTCCAAACAGGGCATTTTATAAGCATAAATATGAATGTTAATGCCTCACTTCTTTGATATAGGTTTACTCTTTGATATAGTTTACTCGATATAGGTTTACTTAGGGAAATTTTTCCATATATATCGGCAGTAGTGTTAACACTCGCAAAACAACGTGAAAGCCTAACAAGATTCTTGATTTCCACGCGATTTCATCTTTTTTTTTTTAAATCTTGTTTTCCATCTAGCTGATAAGATGAAAAGTCTTTCAAGTTCTCTGGAAATAAAATAACACAAAGTAAAGCCAAAAATTGAGTGCTATTTCTAACTTACCCAATTAGCGAAGATTTTTGAAAATTATCTTACTTGGTCCTGGTGAAGGTGAGGTGAGATTCCCTCATCTGCTGCCAGTGGGAGTGTAAATTGGTACCACCCTCTGAAAAGGCAAATTTGTCAAAACATGTCAAGATGGTTCAAGTGTCGCAGCCCTTCAGCTCAGTTTATGTACTTTCAGAAATCTAGTCCAAAGAAAATAATTTTAATTTTGGATAAAGGTCTGTACATAAAGGCATTTATTGTCCAGCATTGGAAATAATTTAAAAGTTCAAGGGGGTGTGATAATTGAATAAATAGTTATTTGATTGAAGAACTTTATGGGACTATTAAAAGATATAAGAAATGTTTAGTAATATAATTTAAAGCAGCGTAATAAGGTGCATATACCATCTAGAAATAGTATTTCAACTAGGTAAAAAATGTACCCTTGAGTGAAAAAACATCAAAAGGAAATAAAGCAAAATCCACAGTGAAAATAATGTTTCTGGTTGCTTTGGGAATAATGCAGATTTTGAGTGAATTTTTCCTTCCTTCCTTCCCTTCTTCCTTTTTTTCTCTCCTTGTTTGCTGTTCAGGCAGTAGGCATGTATGAGTTTTCTCATTCAAAATTGTATGCTTTAAATTATCACAAATTCTTCACCTTCTGAGCTTCTCCAGGATGCCCGCTATTGAACCTTGCCTGGATTCCTTTTATTTTTTTTATCTTCGCAGTGCCACCTTTGACATCTCCTTCAAGAGGAACTTTTCTTGCCAACCCCTCTTGAGACGTCGTGTTTCGTCCTAAGGAAACACCCTGAAAGCAACCACCGGCCAGAGTTCTCTTTGTGTGTGCGACTCTTTCTCTTCCATAATAATACGTGTATGTGGGAAGAATGTCTGTGGAGTTTTAAGCATATTGCCTCATCCACAGTGTCTGTCCTGTCGCCAAGAGCGAGGAAGTATGTGAATCATGGAATCGAGTGTCCTCTGATCTCTCACATTTGTCAGGAAGGAAAGGTGGAGTAACACAATCAACAAGAAATCCAAATCTTATGGGCAGAAAGAACACACACACAAGTACCAGAACATACGTACAATAACAGCAGGAACCTGTGTGTGATTATGGTGGTTATCGAATGTTCTTACGGAGTATGGACATTAGAAGTAAATCTGTAGTTTGTTTCTATTTAACTCTGCATCATCAGCAGCAATTAAATTCTCTGTGTTTAATGGGAAACAGATTCTTCAGTGTTGTAATTTTGGGGATTCTAATCTAAAGTCCTGTGGTCCAAGCCTCTTAAACCACCCCTGAACAGGCTGAAATAGTCAAATATGATTCTTCCTTAAAAAGATTATAATGAGTTGTCATCTTCTCTAATTCTGTATTCTTTGAAAATGTACTCTGATTCCCCTGGTCACTACAAATGCTTGACATAGAGGGCGTTAGATATAAGGGCAGGCACAGTGTGTCACCGGAAATAGGCTAGTGGACAGCAGCCGGGATGCACTTGGGCAATGGGTCCCGGAAGGGGGAAGGGATGCCTAGCAGGAAGGGACTTGGGGAAAGGATGGATGAGGTAACCCAAGGAAATGAGCTGCGGTGGGTCCTGGGAAGTCAGCAGCTGGTGTTTACACATGGCCAAGAGAGCGCAGAGGATGGAGAGCCCTGCAGAGGGACTTGAGAGATTGAGGGCTTGGGGAGAAAAGCGCCTTCAAAGGCCCTGGGAAGAAATCCAAGGAGCTGGATGTTGGTTAACAAGGCCCCTGTGGTTGCTAAGAGCAGGGATTTGGCCTGGAGCTGAGGGCTGGGCTTGGAACCCTATAGAAAAGAACAAATACTCCCAGCAAAGACCAGTGCTAAAATTCAGTTGTCTGGCCTTTTAGGGGCAGGATGAGGGGTGGGGAGAGATTGGGAAAGACTCCGTCTGTCTTCTGTAGCCAACCTTCCATTCTACACACTGATCTAAACCAGCCTGATTAGGTGAGCAGGCTGGGTCCCTGTGGTCTGCCTTTTACCTAGAAGCTTCCAGCAGCCAGTATTTCTTGGGTCTCCTTTGGTTTGAGGCGTCTTTGAACAGGAGGTTTTTCTCAGTGGAAAGCAGAAATGGTTAAGGAGTTTTCAGAAACTCTTGGCTTCTGACATCGCAGAGAGTGCTGAGCTTCTCCAGCAACACCCTGGGAAGGTGCCCGGAGCTGCATAAATTACCTCCTTCCGCCGCCTGCCTGCCAGGTGTCAGCAGGCAGGAAGGGGCCTTCAGCATACTGGGTCTGTGATAGCGCCTCATCGGCCGCCTTTCCCAGGCCACTTGAGAGGCCTTGTCTACAAGCCGGAAGAAACTTATTCTTGAAGAAAACATGAAGCCAAGACTTTATTCTCCAGACACTTCTGACTGACGCCAGTGCGAGAGTGGCCTGCTGACCCTTGTCCTGCACGCCAGAAGAGGGAAGAGGGGTGACAGTTTAGAATTGTGAGCAGGGATGTCCCCCATCCTCACCCCAGCCTCCTTCAGCTCTAACCTGGCTTTCTTATCAGCGCATTTGGATGAGACTTTACATCTGGTCCTCTGTCTCCTTGATCAGGTCTCTCAATAATCTCTACCAGTCAGAGGAATTAAGTGCATCGCCCAAGGGACAGGGAGGCGGCAAGAACGCATCCCAACCCTGGTGACTGAGGAGACGTTCCCGGAGCCTGGTGCGATGTGTGGCTGGGATGTGCGCTGGATGGGTGCATCACAATGCTGGTCTTGGGCCCCGTGTGAAGAGAGAGAGCACGGGATTTGAGGTTGTTGTGCTTTCACCTGAGGCCTAGATGGTTCACCACAGGACAAGGTCCATCCCACTCAGGGAAAGGCCTGGAAGTCGCAGGGCATCCTGGCGTCTGTACCTATCAGCGGGGCCAGAGGGAAGAAGGTGCCCAGTGGGGAGACAGACTGGCACGGGCTTCACCCTAAGAGTCAGGAAAGGAAGGCTGCTCTGTTGAAATGTCCCAGAATCTTGACTTGGCTTCTTCCACACATATTAAAGCAAAACTAAAACAAACCAAATTTGCCATTGATATTATCCAAACTTCTCTTTGCCTCACTGTCTCACATCATACACACAACTCGGGACACCCACGCTGAGTTGGCCGCTCAGGAGCTGGTCGAGCATCGCCCTCCCCATTAGTCAGTCAGACGTGTGCCAGGACCTACCCAGAGTGCTGGAATGTCACCTTTCTGGGAGTGTCTGGGTGGGCCATGGAGGTGGGGCTTTGGGCACTACACATGGCCCTGGCCCCTTCTTCTCCGGTTCTGTTCCTTGTCCTGCTTCCTAGCCATTAACTGAGCAACTGCACTCCACCTGCCCTTCCACATGATATTCCTGTCTTGGAGCAGCTGACCATGGACTGAATGCCCTGAAGCCATGAGCCAAATTAAACCTCCCTGTCTTTAATTTATGGGTGTCGAGTATTGTGTCTCCATGACAGGAACGCTAATTGGTACCTGGTCTTAGTCCATTCTTGCTGCCATAACAAGGTCCCAGAGACTACATAACTTATAGAGAACAGAAATTTATTTCTCTAGCTTTGGAGGCTAGAAAATCCAAACCAAGGTGTCGGTAGATTCCATTTCTGGCAAGTGCCTGGTCTCTGCTTTGGAGTTGAGGACTCTCACTGCACTGCAGAGCAGAGGAAACTCATGTCCTCACACACATAAGAGAAATGCAAAGAGCCCGAGGCTCGCTCCTTCCAGCCCTCTGATCGGGGCTCCGGTCCCATCCAGACTCCACCTCATGACTTAATCACCTCCTCAAGGCCCCGGGGTTAATACAGTCATGCTCTTCATTAAGTCTCAACAGAGGGACCGGGGGACACATGCACACCATAGTCAGCACCTCGTGTAACTCATGCCTTTTGACCAGTGTCTAAGAGAATCAAAGCTAGACAAGGCAAAAGCCGTGATCTCTGAGGGCTAAGAGTCTCCTGGAGAACAAGATGGAGCTGAACAAGTGTGCTTAGAAAGAGAGAATATACATGCTATGGATCCACAAAGAAGGGAAAGCAAAGTTCACAGGTCGGAGTGATGGAGGCTGGATTTGGGGGTGAAGGTCCACATGCTTCTCACCAAGGGATGACACTTCATCCAGGGTGGCACAGACCCAAGCCCCAGGTCAGGGCTCTGGCGTTCTGGGAGGAGCCCAAAAGGTGCAACACAGGATCGATGAGGTTGAGAGGAGGGGCAGAGAGCTGTCAGGAAAGAAGTGGATCTGAGCATCAAGTCTTCTGAAGGCAGTGGTGGGAAATCTGGAGCCAGACAACATAGTGCACATCTATAATCCCAGCACTCTGGGAGGCTGAGGCAGGAGGATGCTCTTTCAATTATTTCTATTTTGGATTTCTCGTATAAGAGAAACCACACTCTATGTAACCTGTATCTGATTTATTTTACTTAATATTATTCCCCAAAGAGTTAAAGTCATCACTTACAGTGATGAATGCATACCCATGTTAATAGGAGCATAGTTCACTATAGCTAATTATGGAGACAGCCTAGATTACCTATCAGCAAATGAATGGATAAAGAAAATGCAGTATATATAGAGAGTGGAGTACTAGTCAGCCATAAAGAAGGACACATTTGAGTTATTTGGAAGAAAATGAATGGGTCTTGAAATGTTTTCTTAAATCCTTGTCTGGTGGTTTCCCGCTTTACACTAGCCTGCATTCAAAAACAACTGGTAGAAAAGTCAGTATTCTTGAATGCTATTGAGAAGCAAGCATTTCCTTACTGTAGAGGGGGAAGAGGGAGGCAGTTCAGGAAGGCGAAGGTGCTGAGGAAATGGCTTTTTGGAGTAAACCTCCAGATTTGCTTTCTCCCTGGATGCCAAAGCCTGAGGCCTGCTTGCCTGGGTCTGGAGCAGCAGTGTGGCTCCTGGGCCACAGCCCTGGGCGTGCACTCTTCGGCTTTCCCTCTGAATCCACGCTAGCCCGGTGGTCCCCCGAACAGCAATGTGTCTGAGCAGATTTCAACCCAAATCATGGAAATACAGAAGCTAAAATGGGAGACTGTCACTTTTCAAGTTATGCATGTAAATATTCTGTATTTTCTGACACCAAGGAGGGAACATAATCGTAACAGTTTTTCATTCTAATGCCCTATTACTTACCCCATGTGATTGAAAAAGGAGAAAGGAAGACCTCGACCTTCTGCAGCTTTTTCTAAAGCGTATTTTATAGTCTGCATAATAAGGCAGTGCTGTTTCGGGATATTTCGTCCTGTAATCGATGCTCGAGATGACCTCACCAGTGACTTGTAATGGAATTTTTATTTGATTTACATTTTTACATTTACAAAGCAATTTTCTCCAGCATGGTATTTTTCTTGTAAGTTCCTCTAAAACATGATGTAAATAAGTAGCTTACATTACTGAGTAAAGGACAGAAAAATATTAAAAATAAGCTAGAATCCGAATAATTAAACTTTTTTGAAAGACTGGGTCAGTATATACATTTTATTGGATTTAGATACTATTAAAGTTAAAAAAGGTCTAAAATATGAATAATTCTGGAATAGCTTTGTAGACTGGAAAGACAGATAATAGAAAATGTTCTTTTAAAATGTATGTTCACTTTGCCTACTCAATTGGCATGTTTTATTCAATGAGTATTTATTAAACATTCAGTTTCAGTCACTGATCTCGGTAGTCAGGACAAAGAAGTTAATCATACAGAGATAGTTTCAGCACTATGAACTTCTACAACTTGGCAAAGTAGAATATATATAGAAATAGAAGGATGGATGGATAGATGGACAGATAGATAATCAGACACATATATGTATACACACACATATCTACATACATACATACTTACATATATATTCTAATTTAATTGGATTATTACATTATTGCAATTTGAGCTGATACTGAATTCCTACTGAGCTTGAATATTTTCATTTTTGCCGGTTGCATTTCTTCTTAAAAATTTGCTGTCCGTATCTACTACTTTAGGGTTAGTTATCTTCTTACCAATTTGAATGATGTGTCTTTATAATCAAGATGTATTTACTGAACATATTACCCAGCTTTATATATATATATATATATATATATATATATATATATATATATGAAATGTCTGTCTGTATGAACACACAGAAGTTACATAATGAAACCTACTGGTCTTTTCCTTCCTGATCCATGTTCTTATTTCCAAACTTAGAAAGTCTTACCCAACATTCCTACCTCTTTCCACCAACCAGAGTCCAAAGAGGAAGGAAAAAAAGATACTATTTTTCCAGACTTCCTTACATCTATGAAAACTGATTGGTATGTACATTGTACCTGTCACATTTTTTTTCATAAATAATACAGTGGGATTAGAATGTACTTACTATATTATAACCTGAGATTCTACATTTTAAAGATAATAACATTTCCCATGATAATACATGCATATCTAATAATTCCTGCTGACTTTGTATATTTATGTTCTGCCAGCTAATGAATACAATATTTCCGTTTACTTTTTTCACTATTACAATTAAGGTTGACATCCATGTGTTTGCACACGCATATTTTTCCTCATAGTCTTCCCTTAAGATATATTTCTATTAATAGAATTGAGGGGTCAAAAATTATTTTTCTTCAGCTCAGCAGTCTTCCCTCCAGCAAGGTGGTGAGACAACCTGGCCTGTCGCCGAGGTCTCCTCCTAGCTGAGGGCATCCAAACCGCAGCGCACAAGGCCAGCCCTGTGCAGTTAAACTTCTGACAGGAACACGCACCAACCTGATGTGACCAGTGTAGCCGGCTACAGAGCTTGCAGCCCACACAGTTGCCCAGCGCCATGTGAAGTGACAAACTGGTTTTGATTTTTTCCCCAGTTTTGATGTTGTGTAATGTATTTAAGCCCTTATTTAAATACAACTTGTTTTCAGGAAAAAAAAATATTTTTCTTTTTTTGATACATGCTGTCAAAGTGCTCTCCAGAAAGTTGTGCATTTGGTGAGAGGTGGGAAGTAACGACATAGAGAGAACTTGCAGAATATGAGGTCGTGGACTCCGAGTGGGATGTGGCGGCAGGAGGAAGCTCGGATGAGAAACTTTGGAAGCGTGAGGCGCAGGCCAGGAGGAGCCAATCAGTCACCCCTTCATTCGTTTCTTCCACAAATGTAGGCTGGCTTTCCATGAGCTGGACACTGTGCTTTTTGTTTTTGTTTGTTTGGGGGCGGCACTAGGGACTGAACCCAAGGCCTCACGAATGCTAGGTGAGTATTTTAACACTGAGCTACACTCCTAGTCCCCTCTACTTTTTAAAATTTGAGATAGAGTCTCATTAAATTTCCAGGCTGGTCTCAAGCTTGCCATTCTCTTGCCTCAGCCTCCCAAGCAGCTGGGATTACAATCATACACTGCTGCACCCTACTAGACATTCATTTTTGTAGTACTGGGAATTGTACCCAAGGCTCTTGCACTGAGCTATATCCCCAGTCCTTTTTTTTTTTTTTTAAATGAGATAAGGTCTCATTAAATCACTAAGTTACCCTGGATGAGCTCAAACTTGCAATCCTCCTGCCTCAGCCTTCCAGAGTGGGGGGACTACAGCATGCATAACCACACCCTACTAGACATTCTTTTTAAGAAACAAAACACAGGAAAATTACCGTCCTCACAGAGCAGTTTATTTTCTACCAGGGAAAACAGGCAATAAAGAAGTAAATAAAAGAAAATATGGCTGCGTCATACGAAAGAAGAGCTTTGCTAAAAACATAATAAAGAAGATAAGGAGTGCTGAGTTGGGAGGCTTTTAACTTAAAATAGGACAATCGAGGAAGGTCAGACCGGGAGGAGGGCTGTGAACTGGGAGCCCGATGGAAAGTGGGCAGGAGAGCAACTCCGGAAGAGGGGAGGCGGTGAGCCAGGCCCTCGGCAGGCGTGTGGGAAAGGAGAAAAGACCCGGCACAGGTTGGGTCTGGGCCTGAGGACAGCTGGGGAGACACCTGGAGGATGACGGAGGGCGACGGAGATGGAAGTCAGCTTCCGAAGACGGGTTTGCCCGATGTGTGAATGAAGCGGCAGGAGAAGGGACAGAGGGCCAGCCTGCCCGGTCCATCCCGAGGTCCAGGGGTGTAGAAGAGAGCCCCAGATGGGAGGCATTGTCAGAGACAGTCAGGTCCTTCTAATGGGTGACAGTGCAGCTAATGTCACAGGGAACCGTGCTAGCTTGTGTGGAGAAATGGGTGGAGGAAGGTTGTGAACAATGACGGAACGGTAGTATGAAATTTATTAGGTGATGGTGGGGAAGGAAAATAAAAAAGAATGAGAAGGAACTGGTCAGGGAGCTGTGCACAGAGGCCGGAGTAGTGTCACAGATGAGGCGTGTGGCATTCAGGAAGTTACGGGGACAGCGCGGTGGTGGGGAACATTTCATTTTGAGGAAGAAGGAGGAATCAGCCACAGCAATCAAGGTTGAGACACTGAGTGCTTCAAGCACAGAGAATAAGCACTGGATGTGACAGGACACACGTCGCTAGCCATCTTGACGGAATAGCTTCAAGTGTGTTAGGATTGAAAATCTAGAAAGGTACCTTCAACTAAATACTTCAGACAAATAGAATTTAGCAGGTTTAATTGACCAAAGAACAATTCTCAAATTGGACGGTCTTCAGAACCAGAAGAGGTGTCAAGAGCCCTGCTCGGCAATGCTGGTAGGCATGATGTACAGACGGAGGACAGAGTGAGCTGTCAAGCCAGCCTCGCGGGTAGGTTCGGTGCTTGTCTTATTTGAACAGGGACCCATCAGCTGGCTGCCTTGTGACTGGCTGGGGCCCGGCTGCTGTCACTGTTGAGACATAGCTTTTTATTACAAAGGTGTGTTCCCGAGTTGGGTCTAGCTAGTTTCTGTACTGTGTCGGGCTGCATCTCGCAAGGCAAGGACATGTAGGAAGCATCCTCAGGCCAAATTTGGTAAGAGACCGGAAGGACCAGCTGAGAGTGAGTGAGACCAAATGTCTTTGTTTGGCTTTAATGGAGGGGAATTTCTCTAATGGGTGAGAGGGCAAGAAAGACAAGATCTCTGGAAGATTCTTTTTAAAATAAGAGATGCTGGGGTTTCACAGAACCTAAAATAAATAAAACAACAACTAACACCACAAAAACCCTTTTGTATATGCATAAGATTTGAATCTACCCAGAGATAGAAAGTAAGCAGTCAAAGATCAAAATATTACTTTCGTTACTTACAAAACTCTTGGTAGATGGATTTATTTCTATTAACTAAATGCAACTGACAGTATGTTGCAGAGAGATAGGTGGATTTATTGTCTAGTCCCTGGCAGTGCCGGACAATTGCAAACATTCCCTTTGAGGGTGCTGCCCTTATAAAACTTATAATTTTAAGGAAGGGGGTAGAAATAGGGCTTTCTTCAGGCCAGTGCAGCTTGGGACAGTCAAAAGCAGGAGATCTAAACTCAGATCCTCTGTTTGCCAAACAGAGCCCTCCTCCCCTGCAGGAGCCAATGAGGAAGACGTCTCTGGAGAGAGCTGTCCCAGCACATCTGGTCTGCCTGTGACGAGAATGACCAGAGACAGGGAGGCGGTGATACAGGAGAGAAAGGGGAAATCGGAGCGATTCACAGGAAGTGAGATACAGTCTGCAGCCTTCGATAGGAATTAGGAGAGTTTATCCCACTTATAGGGAGCAAAGGCAGAAGACAGGGGCGCAGACATACTTAGATTGATAAATTTGGTGTTGGGAGATACATTTTCTCTGCTGATTGTTCTCATTTCTCAGTGAGATAGGAAGTGAGATCATCAGCCCTGAGTGAGAAGGGGAGAAGAGGTTTGCAGAGATAGAAGGTGTGAAATAATTTTCTCAAAGAGTGGAAAAGTAAATTGACTAGAGAGACAAAGAAAATTGGTTGGCCAGAGCTGAGGGTCCACTTGAGCTTTGGGGTTGTAAATTTAAAGTGAGGCCATCTAGCATGGTGAGAGATATTTTTCTAGCCACGTTCTGATCTGATGCAGGAATTAAGAAGGTGGAGAGGTTAGTTTAACCAAGTTTGTGATTTTACCAAAGTGAGTCTAATGGAGAGAAGGAGAAATGATGTTTAGGTTGTATGGAATTCTGTAAAATTAATCAAATTAGACAGAAATGATATAAAGCAAAAAATGATATAGGCAATGCACCAAAGTTCCCAATCATTTGAAGGATTTTTATGCTTGAAATACTAGAATAAATAATATTATAAAGGTAGAAATATTGGTCAACTATTGCAATGTTTAAAATTAAATTTAGACATGGTAAAGTAACAGTTAATGGTGAGGTCTAGCATGAGTAGCTGAGGTGGACTGATTCAGTCAAGGATCTGAAGGGGCGGGTTGTTCAGATGGGCCGTCCGAGTAATCATTGACGTCATCAGAAATGACTTTGGGAGTTGTGACAGAGATTATTAACCAAGTTCTTCAATGACAGAAAGAGCAGAAAATTATTGCAAGAAGGAAGGTAGTGGAGTCTAATGGCATAAGCCTCAAAATATATGGAGTTTTCGATATAGGAGAAAAGAGCTGGAAAAACAATGATGACTAAGAAGGGCACCCTCATGGTCTTTTTGAAAATTTTTATGGGAACCTAAAGTCTATAATAATATTAAGGATAATAAATGAAATATAAAACAGAGATACAGAGAAAATCAACACATCCAGAAGACTACAGTTAATAAAATCAGTAAATCTATGGGGAAGTCAGCCAAGAAAAAAGATCAAAGAAGAACATAAAAAACTAGAAATGATAAAAAGCTATAATTGCGGATACAGGACAGATTAGATATTAACAAAAGGATATTGTTAATACTTGATGCTAATATATTTAAAATTGGATAAAATATATACATTTCTTTAAATAAGTTACCAAGCTTGGGAAAATAGAAAGACTATTCCCATCATCATCACTGGGCACCCAGCACTAAGGAAGTGAATAGGTAAAACAAGATAGGTCCGACTTCAGAGTTCTGTGCAGCAGTTAGCCACAACTGTCGAAATGTGAAGATAAGCACTTAAACATATGTGAACAACAGGGTTGAAAAGAAGAGAAGAAGGATACAGAAGAGTATTATACAATATTGCTTAGAAAAACTGAAATATACACAAAAGCATATGTGACAATAATATACCAAAAACAAAGGACTCATCAAATGAACTAGAATATTTGCCTATGGGAGAAAATGGGGACTAACGGGGTGGGAGAGAGAGAGAAAGGGGAGAGGGAGAGAGAAACGAGAAAAGGAGAAAGAGGGACAGTGGACAGAAAGCACCATGTTCAAGGAGTCAAACACTCAATATTGTGAGTATATCCATTCTCTCCAAATTGATTTATAGAGTCAATAAATCCTAATATAAATTCTTATAAGATTGTTAGTGGAAGTTGACAAGAAGATTCTAAAATTTATGTAGAAGAACAAAAGGTTAAGAATAGTTACTCTATTTCTAAGGAAGAACAAGGCAAGGAAACTAATAAAAAATTGTGACTTATTTGAGAGAGCTTTAATAGGAAAGAACATGATCTCCACACGTGTGTAGGAAGTATGCCATGGAATGCAATACAGAACGTGGAATGGAGTGGAATCTAGACAGTCATGCAGAGGTGGGAGTAGACTATATATGAGCAGCTATGAGGCAAGGCAGCCTTTTAGGGAGGGCCTTGTGCACCCCTTGAGTTCGTATGTCAAAGCTCTAACGCCACTGGCGACTTATTTGGAGATAAGGTGTGTCAGGAGCTAACAAAGTGAGGTCATCAGGTGGACCCTTGATTTGACAGGATGCATGTCAGTATACGAAGCAGAAGAGGCATCAGACAGCCCTTCTCCCTGCACATGGAGAAGAGGCCATGTGAGATCACAGGATGATGATGTCTACAACCCACGAAGGAGACTTGGCCAGACACCAACCCTGACAACAACGAGACTCCAGAACTGCAAGGAACCAAATTTCTCTTGTTTAACCCACACAGTCTGCAGCATTTCATGAGGGGAACTTAAGTAGATTCATACACTCTTGGTCATCTGTTTCAAAAAGCAAATGATTTTCTTCCCATATTATACATAAAACAGAGCTACAGATATGTTAAAGACTTGTGCGTGAAAAAGAAACTTGAAAACTTTTGGTAGAGAAAGTAAAAAGCAAAAATAAATTATTTTAGTATTTAAAATGTTTAAGATGCAGTATTTATATGTACAAGTCCCCTAAGATGAATGTAATCACTATGCATCGCAAACATATACTAACAATAAAACTTTTTAAAATACAAAATAATAAAAAGTCCTATTTCATCTACACAGTACATAGATACATATTTTGCTGCTATTAGCTTATCATCTGGTTCTTTGGGGGGGAGGAAAACTTTTAGTAGAAAAAAATAGGAAACTATGTTAGAGGTCTTAATGTTCAGGGATTATTCCTTAAACATGATGACAAAGGCAACCAGAAGAGAAAATATTGATAATTTTCCCTATATTAAAATTAAAAACGTGTGTTTATGAAAGAATATCAAGGAGAAAGTAAAGAGAGGTTTATCACATGGAAAAAAACCAAAATGTTACTATCTGGAATGTAGTTTTTTTTTTGAAAGGGTCTTATCTATCAACAAGTAAATGACAAAAACAACAACCAAGATATAAACCCAAGAGGAAACATAAATGGCAAATGGACACGGGGCAAGATTTTCGGGCTTGTTAACGTCCCAAGAAGCACAAATTAAAATCTTGGTGACATCTCCCGTCATACACATCAGATTGGCAAATGTTCCAGCTTGGCAACACCAGACATCGGTCAAGGTGGAGGCTGGAAGCCGATCTTTCTCACTTGCTGGTAGCAATGAACATTTGTAGAACCACTCTGGAAAGCAATTTGCTGTTAGGCAGGAAAACTGATGATGGCTCTGCTCGCAGACACTGATCTCTCATACATATTTTGTGCCCCAGAGAAACTTGTCGTCTGTAAAGCAGGAAGCAGATAGGAATGCGTTCCCAGAAGCACAGCTCCATGTTAGCCAAGCAAGCAGGAAGAGCACAAGGCCCATAAACAGTAGAACGGCGATAAACTGGGATGCGGTCATAACATCTAACACTGTACAGTGGTGAGAATGAGTGAATTACAGCTGCATATTAGCACGGATAAATCTCAACTCATATTGGGAGGGAGAGAAAGATGCAATCACAGATCCTATTTATGTAAATCTAGAAAAACATGTAAATCTATGAGTGCTTGTTGTAACAAAAAAACAGTAAAATGGGAAGAAATTATAAACTCAGAAGGAAAAGAGAATTCCACTGGAGATACAGCAAACTCTTGGGGTAACTTGTTTTTATCTCTCATTTCTGAAGCAGTGTGCTAGGTACTTTATTTTTCTTTATGCTGATACAAATGGACATGCATAATAATGTAAATTTAAGTATATATTTTCGTGTATGTATGTTCTTTTACAGGCATGTAATATTTCACAGTAAAACTGACAACAAAGAAATTTCTAAAAATGAAGCCAGCTTCCAGTCCACATACGAAGTGTCCAGTAGAAGCTGTGACAATTTCTATGGGGTCAAACAAATATAGTTCCAAAAGGCTGGGAACACACACTTGTGCAGATACATACACACATGTATACACACACACACTGGTCACCTCTTCTTCCCTTTCCTCTGTAGAGAGGGAGAAGTTGAGGATCAGAGGCGGCCTTGAAATGAACCATCTAGATGTCCTTCTCAGCCTGCTGGAGTACAGTGCTCAGGCACATGCAGGAGACACTGTCTGAAGAGCCTGCGGAGTGCTGTCCCACCAGGAAGGCGAGTACAGGGCTGACCTTCAGCAAGCAGGACCAGGCATCAGATTCACTCAGCCTTCTGCGATTCCTCCTTCCCTTTGACTTTGCTAAAAATGGACTGAGCTGTCAACGGTCTGTGACTGCACCGCAATTCAGACACAGGTTGGCAAGGGAGCACCCAGAAACACAGTATGGCCCAGGTCACTTGCTGTAGCCAGAGCCCCCGGGGACTCTCTCTTCCCAGCAGGATCGTGTCATTCCTAAAGCAGAAGCCCAAGAGACTGGGTGTCTTCGTAGAGTGACTGCAGATTGTGAACTCACCCTGTTCTTCCCACGAGTTCTTTTCCCCTTATGGATTGCGATCTCGTGGGAACAGAACAAGTTACATTTAGGCTTTTTATGAAAACACAGTTTTTGACATGATTTGTCTGCCTTTGGCTCACAGTTAAGTCTACCTCTGCTAACAAATCCACTCCACTTTAGATGTTTAGAATTATAGGAACTGGAAAACCTAGGAGCCCTCCCCGTCAGCTGCAATACATTTGTATCAATTCTAGGAACTGGGAAGATTTCACAGGAAGAGAGCTCTTTGGTTTTTATCCTAGGTGTTCATGTGTAGCAGTGGATGCAACAAAATCATACCAGGTCATGTTTTATTTTGTCACAATGAATGCTGGCCATGAGGGGCACACAGTCACAGGCCTAGGTATAGACCTGGCTTGAAGAAACTCTGTAGTCACTCCAGACTGGTCCAGGTTAACGAAGCTCAGGACCTTCCGCTGGCCTGCGGTACTTCTCTGGCCTCTTCATTGCTTTCCATGCAGATATGGTGCTTACTTAATGGGGAGTATTTTAAAGATGGAGAGAAAAGGATGACATACTGAAGAAGGTAGAGAAGAAGGGAAAAAGGAGACAAGAAGCAGAATAAGAGGTGGCAGATCCATTTAGCTGCCAGCCCAGAGCAAGGTCCTGCAAGATTCTTTAAATTGCTTGGCAAATGAATTTTAAAAGTTAGATTTTCTTTCGCTAGGCATGGTGGCACATGCCTGTGATTCCAGCACTCAGGAGGCTGAGGCAGGAGGATCACCACATGTGTGGTGGCTACACATTGAGTTCAAGGCCAGCCTGAGCTACATACCAAGACCCTGTCTCAAAACCCCAAGAAAATAGAAGCTAGATTTTTCTTTAGAGACAAGTGGCACCTCCAAGTCCCCTTGGGCCTAGGGCACAAATTCTACCTCTCCTGTCCACCCAGATGAATAGACAGAAGATACAGATGCTGGCTCCAGGAGGTCAAGTCTAGCTTCATTGCCACAGGGAAAAGAGGAGAGGTCCAGGAGGTATAAAACAAGCCTGGACATATCCACCATCTCATTGCATCCCTCCCCACACAGTTCCTGGCTATAGAAGACCCTGACATCCTGTACAAGGAGAGAGAGTGATTTGGGTGATGAGCTAACTTTGAATAAATCCTTTTCCTTTTTACAAAAATAAATGGTCTCCTTTGGTTTGGTCAGCAGCAAGCAAATGAACCGGAGCTTACAAACCCAAGTGGCCAGTACCAGCTTTAGGAGGCTGCTAGGCATAAGGCCTCGTCCCTTAGGTAGAAGCAGCCAGTCAGAGTTTCCCTGCTAATTATTGCTACTTGTTTTTCCCAAGAAGGAAACACTGTTAGATGAAGGATTGACTCGAGCTTGGGTCCTGCCTGTATTTGAACGAAGCTGTAGATCCCCACAAGGAAGTGCCCTCTCCTGCCCGAATCTTGACCTGGTCAGTGCAGCTCAGAATGGCCCAACACAGGCTGCTCGCATTCACAGAAAGACAACGAACCCACAAGCATGTGATCTCCTCGCCCCTCGGGTTTGGGTTACTCCGCGTAAATGCAGCATACTTGCGTGTGCACGCTGGCTAAGCACATGCATGCATCTCTCCACCGCTCTGCTGATGGCAGTGTTTTCAGACCACTGGTGACATCCCCATCCCCATCGTGACTTCCGCAGCAGGGCACCCTGCACATGATCCCTGGCTAGCTGACTTCAGCCCGCCAGCCCTGACTGACAATGTCAGTCTTTCTTAGGGCCTGAGGACACTCGCAGAGGGAGTCAGTTATTTATTTGCTTAACAACAATGAGAGCCTATTTCAAAAGCACACAGTGAAGGGGAGCTGGGCAGGCCAGCTAAATCCTGCTTTTGTGTTTGATGAGCTTTACTGGGGATTTGCATACTCAGTAAGGAAAACTGACAGACTCTCTGGTTCGTGCAATTATTTCACATCCGATCACTGTCTTTCTTTTGTCCAGTTTGAACTCCTGAGACAGTCCTCTTAATTTGGGGGGGGGTTGTCATTCTCACTGAGGTACAAAAACAACAATGTCAACAGAATAAAATGGTGACAGACGATGTCTTTCACAAATGACACTAGAAAGGGACAAAAGCACTCAGTTCTTTAGTTAATAATCTAGCATTCATGTAATAGTAGATGGCAGATGATAAAGACACTTTCAGACTTTTATCGCAATGAAATAAGGCAGGCCTGCAGACGGCTGCACACCTCGTCCTCTGCATCTCGCCTGGGAGTCACTGTCACCTCTTAGTCTTCAGCACAAGCCCCGTTTTACAGATGCGGGAAAGACCTTATGAAGGAAATGAGTTGCTGAGGCCATTGGCTGGTGAGGGGAAGACAAGGGATTTGAACCGGGCACCACCTCTGCCCAGCCCACGTCCTGAATTATGCTACCTGAATCAAAACTTGGGCTCAGCCGTGCTGCACGGATGAGTGATCGACGTCCATGAGCAGGTCGCTAAGCCCCTCAGTTCCCTTACCACAAAGTGCAAATAGTAGGCACCATCACAGAGTTGCTTTGAGAAAGAAATGAAATGATAGCTATTAAGGCTCAAAATAGTGCACTTCACTGCGTGTATGATAAAATTCTAGAAACATAACTGTCATTTAAAACCCTCCGTAATTAATAGATAAAACTGATCTCCATTGTATAGAACTTGACCCTCTACCTTTGTTCTAACAGATCTAGTGCACATGTGCCTTTTACTGAAAGCCCACTCAAATCTGTTTTGGAAACAGAATGCGTATAAGCAACCTACGCTGAATTAATTTCCTATTTTGCTCCACCGAAGGGCCTGTGGCGGAGCTGTTCCCTCTGTCCTCTTCCAGCAGACCTGAGCTGTCCCACCATCTGGGAA
Source organism: Hystrix cristata (assembly GCA_004026905.1). Lineage (NCBI taxonomy): Eukaryota > Metazoa > Chordata > Mammalia > Rodentia > Hystricidae > Hystrix > Hystrix cristata. The sequence goes on along the minus strand of PVJO010012620.1, from coordinate 17,680 downwards.
GCCTGAAACGTTGCCCTCACCGAATCCTGTCACCAGCAAGACAAGCAACAGATGAGGGGAGAAAATAAAATGTTTAGTTGGACACTATCTGGGCATGATTCTGCTTCCACATACGGACACAGCCCGGCTGGGACGGGGGAGATCTTCCCTTGCTGGTTTCTTTTCAAGGTCTTGAGCTAAGCTCTAAAAACCATCTCAGGCCATCTGGCCTATTTTTTTTTATATAAACAGGGCTCCTAACTGTAAACATAGTTGGGGAAGATATGGAGGACAAAAGAAACTATTGAAATTCTTATAAACTAATGGGCTTGGTCCCAAGTCTGTCTCTTATTTATTTATTTTTCCACCCTCTCAACTACCAGTTTTGGAGAATCTGCTATGTTCCTTTCCTGGTGTGCTGGTGTGGAAAAGCCAAACTATCTTATTGTGAGTACCCTGCTAGCGACCATTTCTTGGATTCCTATCTAGTACCATACGAAGACAGAAAACTCTACTCAGACTAGCTCAGGAGAAATAAGAAAGTATTTGCACCGGTTGATAAAATACGCAGAGGTAGCTCCTAGCTCAATCTGGGGCCTCACGGTGCAGTCAAATCTGCCTCTCCCCTGCTTCCCAGCCGCATCCCTCTGGGTGACTTTAGTTTCTTCTTTCAGGCTTCCAGTCTCCCTTTTCATAGTGTCAAGTCTGTGGCAGGTAGCGTACTTCTCTTCACCAGGTACCCAGCCAAGTCTCGGCATTTGCTCTTATCTGGTGAGTTTGGCTGAGCCAGGATCATAGACCACCTCTGACTGGCAGTACCTAGAGTTTTTGTCCTCCTCCAGAGACTGGAATAAGATTCATTTGAAGTCCATGGATTGCTAGATGGAGGGGGATTAATCAAAATACTGTCGTTGGAAATGGGAAAACGCAAGAGGAAGCCACGAATATCCATTATGATAGGACAGCAAATTCAGTCTCTCCTGACTTTTAGTTGAGCTCAAAGCCATATAGAATCAAATATCAAGCTCTAGTTTCTCTTGAAGCTAGGTTAGCCATGGGACTAAGTCCTGGGATGTAAGCAGAAGTTAGGTATCTTCCTTAATGGACGGAAAGTATGGCTGCCACATGCTAGAGCCAGCTGGAAGGAGCCAAGAAATGCCAATGCCAGAATTTAAGCAGGAGTTAGTTTGACTTTCAGTTGAATGCTTTCTCCACTGTGCCACCTGTTCAAGGGCTTATACACAGAGTTTTTCTCAATAAAAGATGTAAAATAAGCACACCAAGAAACATCAGAGTGAGGAGCAAAGTCATAGCCAAGTATTGACTTTGTAGATTTGCCATGAGAACCTCCCCTACCTACACAGTGTAAATCATGGGCAATAAAATAAACCCTTCCGGTCTCAGATTCCACATCTATTAAGTAAACACTATTACAAAGACTTAGTGAAATAATGCCTACCACAGTTTCCACACATAAATTATAGGTACAATCCTCTCCCATTTTCTCCACTCTTCTCTTCTTCACCCTCCTCTCTCTCTTTTTCCTAGAATATAAGTACCAGAAGAAAAGCAGTGTGTTTTAAAGAGAAAAATGTGATCCAGGTCTAAAGAATACTGCAGATATATTTCAATTTGTTGAGTTAATCAGACCCTGTTCCTAAAACTTGTTGGGTTAGGATGAAAAATCTCCATAGCAATAATTACCATTTTGTGTTCTTCTTCACATTAACCAGGTCACGTTTTGAGAAATAATTGATTAGAAAATAATATTGGAAAAATGAGAGAAAGAAGGAAGGAAAAAAGAAAGGAAAATGAGAAGGAAGGAGTGAAAAAACACACACTAAAGAGAAAAGATACTCACTGAAGGTAGACATTGGAAACCTAATTACTGAGCTAGAAAGTTTGGACTCCGTAGTTAATGGGAACCATTTTATATTTTTAAACAGAATTTTAATCCAAGCTTTGATTTAGAACAGATAACCTGGTAATTGTATATTGGGAAATTGGAAGGAAAATAATAGAGTGCCGTATCTCTTTTGTGTGCTGTTCCAAGGCCAGGTAACAGAAAGAGCCAGTAGAAATTGGAACATTTTTTAGAATGTTGCTCGGGAGGTGAATGGCAATGAACGTGGACTGGATGGGTTCTGTTTAAGATGTCATCAGGATATGAAGCAGCCAGTGAAGAAGCAGATCTATAGTTGTTGAGGAAGTGAATAAAATACCATATCATTCACCAGCTTTGAGAACATTTTCTTTTAAAATAACAACAACAGCAGTAGTCCAAGCAAAACGATTATGGCTATTTCTGCTCGGCACTCTCAGTCACACTGGGATTACAGGGCCGGTCTGAACGGTTAGCAAGGACCCAAGCTACATTCCAGCCACTGAAGAGCAGAACAAAGTAAGAGCAACTGGCCCCTCCAGAGACCCCACCCACGGGGAGCGGACAGTTACCTGGAGCGGAGGCCACACATCCAGCCTGGCGACCCTGCGATCTTGTCCAACTCCGTGGCCACAGCTGGTCCACAGCTGAGAGAACAGCTGGACCTGTCCACCATTTTTGAGGCTCTTAACAAGTTACATGAAATTCAGTGTTTATGATTGCTCTCCCTTGGAGAACTTTTGGCAATGTCTGGGGAGGGATTTTGTTTTGGTTTTTTTTTTTACTCTATTGTTATTGCAGAGGGAGGTGTCGCTGCTGCATCTAGAAGGTAGAGGCTCGGGATGTTAATAAAAACCCTACAGCACACGAAACAGCCTCCTTCAATACATCAGTACTTGATCCAAAAGGTCAGTGCAGCGAGGCCAGGAAACTGCACTCTTGTAAGACACACTGGCCCACCGGCTCCATGGCTTCCTTAGTCATTTATTTTATTTAAACAAATGCAATGGCTGTGTAATGATGAGGAACCAAAGTGAAATAGACTTACCCGGCCTTGAACTTGGAAAAGGTCTTTGTAGGTCTTGAACTTGGCAATGAAAAAGTATATCTAAAATACATGTAACCTCGTGCTCGTGTGTATGTGTGTGTGTGTGTGTGTGTGTGAGAGAGAGAGAGAGAGAGAGAGAGAGAGAGAAACAGGAAGAGAAGGATTCATTGTAAAAAATAATTTGCAAGCGGAGACAGCAGAGATGGCAATCCAAATTGGAACAAAGAAAACGGTTTCATGCTAAGCCCGGACAGCACATGCATAGCAATGCCCAGCTAGCGAATGAGTAGGACGAATCTAACCCAATAACCTCCAATAAGATGCACACGAATTATGTGCAAGAGGCTGAATCTCCTCCACCTCATAATAAACAACAAAAGGCAGACTATGCAGATCCACCCCCTCATAAGAATTCATCCTATAATTTTCTACAGATTGGCAATGATTGCAGCAGAAGCAGAGCAAGAAGACTGAAAGGGAGAGGAAGAAGCAGTATTCCGCAAACAGCCAGAGCTGGCAGAACTCTGCTTCCAGAACGCGGTTTGGTATTCCCTGATGGGGTGTGCCCGGGAGTACTGGAAGGGGGAGGGCTCGGCAAGACACAGGATGACCCAAGGAACAACTCTTGTGGTCTAGCCACCAGGAAGTCTGTAGGTACAAAAGCTGCGGAACTGCAGTTTTAGAAAGGGTGAAAGATACGCAGGTTTGGGAGCAATGAAATCAGATCGTATAGAGAAACAGGTCAAAGTTCACCTTACATTGCTGTCTCCCCAGCCTTTCCCCATAAGGAAGTCCCTGGAAATGACTATAGCATCCATCAAAGGTGGCTAGAATATTGGTGAGGAAAGACTACATGACAAACTAGGAGCACATCACTTTGGGGCTGTAACTGTGAATGAGGAAAACGTCCTTAAGAAATCCAAATGGAAGTTGCCAATGAGCTTCTCTTTTCAAACGGAAGTGTTGCTCTTTCCTGGGACACTTCTGCTTCTTTCGGTGGTACAATTTGGGGTGGCTTCCTGTTCTACCACCATGGCATTTGTGTTGGCTTCCTTTGGCCGTCATGATAAATGGCCACAAATGTAGTGACTTAAAATAACACAAACTCACTACCTTGCAGTTCTGGAGGTCAGAGTCCAGCAGGAGTCTCTGGGCTGGGGCGTCTGCAGAAATGGGTTCCTTTGGGAGGCTCTGTGGCAAAACCCATTTCCTTTCCTTTCTCCAGTTCTAAAGGAGATTCATTCCTTCCTTCCTTCACACCTCCTGCCACCTTCAAAGCCAGCACCGGCTAGGCGAGTCTTTCTCAGATGACATCTCACATGACGTCTCACTGGCTCTTCTGCCTCCTCGTCCATCTTGTAAGAACTTCTATGATTACTCTGAGTCCACCTGGACAGCCAAACAGCAACCTTCACTCCACCTCAGATCTTATTCCTCCCTGGCTGTGCACCGTAACGTAGACGTGGTTTCCAGGACTAGCTCATAGACCCTTTGAAGAGGCCAAGATTTTGCCCAACACAGCTCCTGCGTTTGTCTCCTTTGTAATTTGGGGCCAGTAGCTCATGGAAGACCCATATAGTGCCGGTAAGTATATAAATAAGCATTTGCTAAGTGAAGGAATAAGTGAGTGAAGGCGTGAAGTGTTAATATTCAGCTTCATGATTTAACTTCCCCAGTCCTGAAATCGATGCAATTATTAGAGCCTCTGAACTCTCACCCACAACCGACAAAACCCTTCAGAGGCTATGTGCTCTACCCCATGACCAGGTGGCCATGTGTTCAGCTTCGCTGCTGACTTCCATGCTCTGCTCCTCGGCCTCTTCCGGATTTAATGGTCCGAGACCAGAATGGGGAAGATCCCTTTCGCATCTTCCCTACGTAACCAGGATGCTCAGTTACTCGGGACTTGTCCTCTCACAGATCTGCTCTATATCCATTTGTGTTGTTTTAATCACTCTGATTTAGGTTATTTCTTTTTTTGAAAATCCCATGAATTTGTTCCAACTAATTAACCTCTTTCCCATTTATTTAAGGGTTTGAGCTCAGGAGTAGAGAAAGGAATGAGGTTGGTCAGTCACTGTAGAATTTTTATTTACCAGACTCCACTGCATAGTACCGAGCTATTCTGGATTCAGATTTATTTTCCTATTAGGTTTTGTGAAATTTTGACAGCTGCAGAAATAATTATGATGCTAAAATAGAACATAAATACATGTGTACGGCAAAGCCATTTTTTCCTTCATCAATTGAAAGAAATGATTTGCCCCCTTGTACCAGGCAATTAAAGACACATTTAACTCTCTGTGTTCTGCGGGGGCTGATTTAGTCAATGGAGGCCTTGCTGCAAGTGAGCATTCCCACACTGAGGCCCCCCCACGAGTCCCTTTTGTCCAAAATGACTTCATTTAGATGACTAGCTTGTGGATGTTAATTTTTTAATATTAGCTTAATCAAAATACATTAGGGTTTTTAATCTCCTACCCTCCAAAACAACATTTATTCACTCAAAAAATATTGTGCTTATTTGCCTAATTTTGTCATTCAATGTTTTTCCTCTGATATGTTTGCACTAAAGCAGAGGGAACCATGTAAACATCTGGCTACCAGCTGTGGCCGTCATTAATCTTAATAAATTTCACACTCCCATTCATTAAAGAACAGCATTTGGCCCAATGTTACCCAATAATCAGGGATAAAGTTAATTGGAAACTACATCTTCTCACAATCTCCCTTCCTCAGTCTAAAAAATGCATTTATTGGCATCAACCAAGTCACAGCAGTGACACCGGCTGTGGGTAACAGCAGCCACCACGATGGAGTCTGAGTGATTTCTAGAGCTCGAGCTCTCTGAGATGCTCTGAATACATTTTTCCATAATTCTCTACAGCTTCGAAAGTCTGCATTACGTATTATTGTTCCTGTATTATAGATAAGAAAACTCACACATAGAGCTAATAAGCAATTTTCCCAAAGCTACACCAGTAAAAAGTAGCAGAGCTAGAAAAATATTTAGAACTAAATGACTCCAAAACTGAGATTCTTGACCTCCTTCCTTGCTTTGTGTGTGAGTGGTCTGCTTGGTGCCAGGACACCCCATAGGCCCTTCGCTTTCCTCTTGGATCGCCCAATTCAACACCCTCCTTCCACAGTGTTTCAAGGTGCTGGTTGACCCTGTACCTTCACTGCTGGGGACCACGGGCATCCCCTCCTCTCACTGGCGGCAGCAGCCGGTTTGCTGACTCTCTGCTCTCTGGCTGCCCCATGTGCCCTGCTCGTGTATTCTCTGTCCCTTGCTCACTCACCCCATTGCTAGCCTCCTTGCCACTCCGTCTTCTCTTGCCTTCACATCGCTGGTGTCTGCACACCCTTCCTGGCTTGGCCACTTCCCCCCGCTAGATGGTGCCTTCTGCTCTACCCTGTCTTGATTCAGCAAGATTCCATTAAGGGCCCCTTGCACCTGCACCTCTATTTCCACACTTCTCGTCTTTCTTCTGTCCTTTTTCTTCCTTGTCTGCCACTTTGGGGCCACGTGGTGGTACCAGATGAGGTGGATGAGGACACGCTCTCATGTTTTTATGAGCCTGCCTTTCCATTAAAACTCAGCTGCAGTATTCACTACATTTTTGATCATGTCTCATAAAGACAGTCAAGATAAAGGACTCCAGAACTGCTTCAGAAAGTGACCAGAACTATGGGACAAGCATGTTCAAAGGAAGGGGGACTATTTTGAGAGGGGACTAATGGCAACGTGTTTATATTGTAAGTTTTTTGTTTTAATTGAAACACATACCGAATCGTTTGATCACTCCTTGCACTTCACTATTCTCCCTGGAAGCAGCTCTGCTTGAAAACCCACTAAGATATAGACGGTCTCAGTGTTTGCCCCCATACTACTCCAGGCATTTTGTTGGGCGGTGGGTTTGTCTTTCGGTCTTCACACTGACCCTTGGTTCAGAGTCCTGTACAAGAAGAGCCCTTGAGTGTGACTCCCATAAAACCACTTTTGCCCTAGAGTAGCTCATGGTGTAGGAGAGAGGGAATAACCATACCCCTTCCTTTTCTTAGGGCTCCTTAATTATGGCTCTATTATTTCTTCTAGAGCTAACAACTGACAACACAAAGTTTCCCAGGCCACTTGCAGTAGTGGCTCGTCTTTTGAAAAGCCTTCTTTCTCTACTGATAACCTACAGGAGACCCTAACCTCGTAACATCACAGGGAGCAAACTACGGAACCCCAGGTGCAGGCCAAGACTGCTTGGGAGAGACGAGTGCCTTGTCCTCGGGTCTTCAGCTTCCTCATTTGCAACCACCACAGCTACATGATTCTGAAAGCCAGAGGCCGCTTTAGGTGGTTTAGACCTAATGTGTCCCCTAGAGCCTCCTGTGTGTGCAAGGCGAGTGATCACAGGGCACCGCATTCCGGGTGGATTCATCCATCTGTGAGTCCATAGCTGACTTGTTGCTATGAGCTGAGGCCTGGTTGGAGGTGGGTCACCGGAGACATGACCTGGAAAGGTGTATTCTTGTCTCCAGTTCCACCCTTCCCACTTTCTGCTTCCTGCTGCCGTGATGGGAGCAGCTCTTCCCAGCCAGGCTCTTCTGCCATGCTATTCTGCCTTGGAGGTGGCCGACTATGGACTGAAGTCATGAACCACAATAGACCACTTCCTCCTTTAAGTTGGAGGCATCAGGAAATAACTAGTACTCTCAGCTCAAGCACAGCCCTGTTGCCATCCCCTTTCTGACTGCTAGTCTCTCTCTGTCCTGAGCCTCTTTAGCATCTGTCATCTATCACTCACTAAGGAGAGGGCACGAATAGCTGAGTTGGTCATCTTTGATCTGTTTTGTGAATGAGTCAGGGTATTTTTAATGTTCAGATTGCCCCTTATTTAATGCATGATTATCTTGTTTTTCCAAATTAGTAACTCTTTGACGGCAGATCAGATACCATTCATTCAAACCGATGGGGGTCTTATTTTCTGAGTGGCAGTGTGGCGCCTGCGGGTCTGCAGGGACAAGTGTGCCCACTTACAACAATAACAGGGTGGGGCACTCCAGATCTGGGCCGTCCGGGATCATCCACATGTCACCGTGCTTCAGTTTCCTGGGCTCTTACCCAGGAAGCCAGGAATCTTCTGCACTCGGGGATCCTGTGGTCCTGTCTGAGCTTGCTGCTCATCTGCTTCAGCTGAGAAAGAGCAAGTGCTTGATAAATGTTTGTTCTTCAAAATCCAGAGCAGTACCCAGAAATCGAAATCAAGTCCACTCTGAGGAGAAGGCCAAAAGGGACGAATGTGCTCTTTGGGCCGGGAGAAGCTTCCTACCTGCCTGACAGTGCTCTACCTGGCTAGTGAAGGTGGGGAGCAGCGACATGGAGAAGGAGAGCATGGTTTAAAAGCCTTCCTGACAGGAAAGAGCAAGAACAGGGTAGAAGAGAGCATGAGAGGCAGGTCCGAGAGGAAGAGAGACAGTACTGGGGGAAGAGAGACGGGTCTCAGAGGAAGCAAATATGGTTTAGCGAAGGAGCTAGCAAGCGTTGTTCTCCCTCTGAATGCAGACCTCCAAGAAACAAATGGTTGGTTTTGTTTCCTTTGGGCTCTGTTTTTGTTTTGCTTTTGTGCCTCAGAAAGGCCCAGAAGACACTGCGGCTCAGGTGAAACCTTTGTGTCAGCAGGAAGACTAAACCCAGATTAACCGCCTTGGCAGCACGCCCCCCGGCTGATCCCAGCCACAAAGCAAGCACCCTGTCTTGTTTCGAGAAACCTCGGCCAAAAACAAAATTGCTTAACCAACTTTGCCAAGCAGTACTGGAGTCGACACAACTTTCTGTAAAACCTCCTAATTGGATAATGTGAGCGTTACCGCGACTTCCCCCATCAAACGGGGCCCCGTGACAAAAAGGTTCCGTTTCAGCTGCGGCGTGCAGAGTGACTTGTTGTGCAGAGTGACTTGCTGCTGGACACCTCTTGGGCGACGTAAGCCTTGGGATCCTTGCATCGTTTCTGAGGGGGATTATGGCGAAAGAGGAGAAAGAGGTGCAGCTCGGCCGGGTTCTCTCTGTTAGCAGCCAAGGGTGCCTGGTGGCGCCTCTCTCGGATCACTCACCCTGGGTGTGCTGTTGTCCCTGCCCACGACGGGACTCACCCGGGCTGTCGGCCTCGGGAAACAGTGTGCGGGCTCCACTAAGCCACCAGTCCAGCATTTCAGAGTCAGCTGCGGTCGCTGACCCTCACACAGCCAGGGAAGCTGAGTCTCAGAGAGATTGAACAATTCACTGAGGTCAAACGACAACAAGTTTCTTGCGGGGAATGAGGGTAGAAACCAGTGGGACTTTTGCCTTTTGGAGAATACGCTTAATAAGCCACCATTTTGCCAGTTGTACTACATAATGTAGAAATGATACAGCAATAGTAAACTTCAAACGCCTAAAGGCATAGGTAGAATCCCAGTGTTTGTGACCATATTTTATAAAGAAGGGTGCAGGCTCTGAGAGGTAAGTTCAATTTCAAGTCACATCTGTCTGCAAAGCCCTGACTTTCCTTCTAAGCACCTGATGCTACATGACCCCCACATAATCTGTGACACATTCCCCAGGAGCAGCCCAAGGGGCAAAGCGCTTGGCTCTCACTGCCATTTAGAGGGTGATCAGAGGAAAGATGGCTATTCCTAGGGTGCAACTTGTACCTAAAATATGTGCATGGATAGAAATAATAATAGAAATTTATGTTTAGGTTTGTTTTGTGAAGAGGAGAGCCAGCCTTAGCTAAATAAGCTTTAAGCTCCATTGCTTGAGTATAAAGACCTACTTTGGGTCCCTAATAACTGATTTTCCTTAACATGCTGCCTGAAGATGTCATTATAACACAGATTTGGGTTCAGTAGGTCTGCAGTGAGGTTAGAGGTCCTCCATTTCTATAAGACTTTGGGAAACACTGATTCTGCCAGTCTATGGATCACATTTTTAGTAGCAAAGCTTTGAACCTCGTTCATAAGTAGGGGATTCACTCCAAATCGATAGGTGATAAATAGGCCGGTGTGCCTATCTCTGTCTGTCTCTGCCCCTCCCTCTCCCTCCTGCCCTTCCTCTTCCTTCCTTCCTTCCTTCCTTCCTTCCTTCCTTCCTTCCTTCCTCCCTTCCTTTCTTTCTTTCTTCTTTCCTTCCTTCCTTTCTTTCTTCTTTCTTTCTTTCTTTTGAGCTAGTCTGCAAAGAGAGAGAGAGAGAGTGAGAGAGAGAGAGCAAAATCTTCCCAAGTTCACCAAGGAAACACCATTATACCATTCCTGGTGCCTCCAGCCAGCAGCAATCCTTTGAGTCTCCAACAAGCAAAGCAACATGTGATGAGTTCTTTCGCTGCAGGGTGGGCAGTGCCCCTCCGTCGCACACTTCCCCCACCCGCAGGATGAGCCCCTTTAACCCCACTGACTCAAGGAGGCGTCGGTGAGCCATCCACAGAAGCCACGGCCTTCCGACCCATGTCTGCCTCACACACTTGCCCTCTAAGATCCTCTTACTGAGTCATCATTTCTTCTTGGCACATTCTGTCTCCCCAGTCAAATCTTAAGCTCCTCGAGGGCAAAGGCTCCGCCTAATGTCTACTGGCTTCTGCCCACAAGACCCAGCCTGATGTTTTGCCCAAATTATGAGCTATACAATGATCTCTTAAGTCCCTGAAAGTTTTATTTTCGATTGCATGAGAACTTAACTCTCATCAGGTCTGCCAAGAATATCCATGAAGATCCCAGAAGGCACTTTTTAATTATTACTGAGTCAATAAATTAACTTCTTACCTAAAATCGTGCTGGGATTGTACGAGTTCACGCCAGAATTCACATCAATGTGGTGCTGGGATCATGTGAGATGATGCAGGTGGAAGCATTTGGTGAAGTACAGAGCCCTCTGCAAATGGAAGGTATTATCTTGTTGTTCTTATGACTTGGAGCGTATGTTTCTACCAGAAGTGAACAAACACAAGATCCCCAAGAAATGACAGACAGGCTTTGACTAAGCCTCAGATTCACTCCATACGAGAAGGGCTCTTTGTCATCCATTCTCCCTTGAACTAAAAGTCAATAAACTGAGACTCTGTCCTGCGACAGGAAATGGAGGACAGGGGGAAACATCTGGCTAGATCTGCAAACCTCACTCTAGTATCGCGTGGCATCTCCCATTTCCTGAAGCTCAGGAGTAGCCAGGTACGATAATACGATCAGGGGAGCGATTTCACGGGCCGAAGGAGGCAGTGGGAATGAATGTCACTCACAGCAGGAAGACATAATAGCAACCATGTGTTTGTCCGAATATACACAGACACGCCACGCTCATGACGCTTTCACCTTGTGAAGAAGGCGGCTGTGTCTCGCTTGCCTCCTGCCCGTCCAGACGCTTGTCCACCCCCGTCCTCCTTTCCTCCTTGTTGCAGTGTCTGCACTATTGCTGAGCTGTGACAACTCCGGCCCTGGGTCCCAGGCACCCTTCTCCTGGAACCACAGAATTTCCTCTCAGCTTCTCTCCCTTGAAGACGCAGGCCACACTTTCACTTCCAGATAACTGCTCTGACCCACGCTGGATTTACCACTGTCGCCAAAAGGCCAGCACCCCTTAATAAAGCAGATCTCAGCCAGCCTGCCAGGCCTTCTCCATGTCTAGCATTCGCCGTCTCATAGAAGCCAGACAAGGGAAGGTGAGCGGGGCAGGTCAGCTGCATAAAATTAAATATTCGTCTGTGGCTTTACAGAAGTTCCTGTGGAGTCCCTGTGGGCAGGTGGAGAAGGGGAAGTCCTCATGGATCTGCTTATCACCCCTACTGTCCTGAGCAACTCAGCTGTCTTCACCCCTTCAAGCGTGGTTAAGCACCACCTGAGAGACACCAGCTCATCCCAATTTCCCTACGACCTTCCCAGTTTTGTCACTGAAAATCCTGTCTCACGAAACTCCTCAGCCCAAGGAGAGTCAAGATGGCCGGTCACCTACATCTCCTCAGAAGGAGGTTGGTTCCTTCTCAGGGCTTTGAGAAAAAAGTCTGCACCATGCCCCTCTCCCGGGTCCTGGTGGCTTATAGGCAACCTCGACATTGTAAAAACGTCAGCGTGACCTCTGTCTTGCTCTTCACAAGGTGCTTACGTCGTGGTTTAGATCCAGAACGTTCCCACCGGCCCATCTCTTCCGAGGTGGGCTTTCAGGTCATGGATGACCGGGGCACTGGACTCATCGGCGCATCAGTCCACTGAAGAGTTTCAGAGCTGAAGGTGCCACTAGGAGTGGGGATCCGGACAGCAGAGGCGGGACCCTGGGAGTGTGCCTGCAAGGGTGCGTTTCCCGCGCTGGCCTCTCTCTTCTCCTCTTCCCGGCTACTACGACGCTAGCAGATTTCTTCCCCAGACCCTTCCACCTTGCTTTTGCTGCCTGGGATCCAGCCATCTATGGACCGAATCCTCTAAAAGCCATGAGCCCAAATAAACCTTTCTCCCTTTAAATTGTGCATGTCAGGTATTTTTTCCCGCTGATGAGGAAGTGACTAAGACAGCACATGTCTGTCAAAATTTCCCCTCATAAGAACACCAGTCACCAAGAAAGATGGATAGGTTTTCACTATGTCACAAGCTCGCTCCACATAAAAATGGCTTTTCGCCATTCATTCTTCCTTGAATTACAAATCGATAAACTGATATGCGTACGTTTCCATTCCTTCATGGATATCTTCCTTACACAGATAATTACCACTATGTCATGGATATTTGAAGAAATTAAGCTATGTGGAAACGAACCTGGCATGTAGTAAATGCTCAAGAAATATAGAGACTTTCATCTGAATCCTCACGGGTTTCACAACTACAGAAAAACTTCAGAATCAATTCTTTCTTTGCAAGTGATCACATGTTAGTCTTTGCATTCTAACCACCTAGTATTCAGTAGATGCGCAATAATTTTATAAATGAATAGATAAATTGTGAAATAACTAACAAATGCCAAGTTAGAGCCTATCACTTTCCAAGAGGTCACAAATCACCTCATCTCATGAGAACAGGCTGGAAATAAGGAAATGGGGAGAACGGCTGATCTAAAAACAGTACACAAAGTCTCACCCACTCTATTCAAAGGAATCAGAAAATGCTAGAGCTGGGCTAGACCTGAGTGATGATGCAGCACGGCTCCTTCATTCTGCAGATGAGGAAAACACACTCCTTGTCAGAACCGACTTCCTCTCCCTTTACACTGAATTCTAAGAAGCTTCGTTATCTGATTTCCTGGCCAAAGCACATTAAGGAAAGCAAATTTGGAGAAGAAAGGCAGATAGCGAGGGCTCTCTGTACCTATGCTAAGTATCAAGAAGGGAAATCTGGGCTGCTGGTAGGAAAACTATATAAAAGGCAGACAGGAAAACTGAAAACTCACCAGAACTGGCATTACTGCCACAAGGTTAAAGGGGTTCTTTCCTCAGACCCTGACGACCTGGCAGGAAGCCACCGCCAGTCACAAGAAAGATTGAGTGTACAACAGAAGCAAGGCTTGCAAGAAAGTTGTATTTGTCTGGTTTCTCGTTGCTGAGACACAATACCCAACACCCACAATTTAAAGAAGAGGTTTAATTTGGCTCATAAACACAGAGGATTCAGCCCATGGTGGGCTGGCTCCAAGGCAGAAACATCATGGCAGAAGGGCCTGGTGGAGTGAGGCTGACCATGGCAGCCAGAAAGCAGAGCAGGGAAACAGTACCAGACATGAGAGGGCCAGGAACCACACCTGGACCCCAAGGTCACACCTCCATGACACACCCAAACGTACCCAAGAGCACACTTCACTAATCTGCTAGGTATTCCTTAAACCAATGAGGCTCAAATATCAGGGTTAACAATCACAAAAGTTTACTTTCCTTAGTTCACAATCCATTTGGGGCCTCCATCCCACAAAGTTGATTAGGAATTCAAATCTGAACTCCTCGCAACACCTCTTCACCCACTCCTCAATTATATCTTGAGTTCCAAGAGATGTCAATAATGTCAAAACACTAGGGCAAGCTGTGAGCTGGCTCCTGGGTCCCTGAGTCCCAGATTGTTGGTAAGCTCATGTGGTGGGCCAGGTCCCCACCTTCAGCCTTGGCTCCTGTGCTTTGGACCCAGTCCTGAAAGATCAGTCTTTCTCAAAGATGTTGAGAAAGACTCCTTGGGCCTGGATGTACCACTCAGTCACTTCCATTCCAGCATCATGGTGTCCATTTGTCTCTATCTCTTTCCTCTGTCTTCTGCTGTCTTCCCCCTTCCTCTCTCCTTCCCCTTACTCCCCTCTTCTCTCCTGCTAGTCTCATGCTCCTTCCTCCACCCGGGTGTGCGTTTGCTCTTGTCCTAAAAAGTTGTCCTTCTTCCTTCATGTGTCTGTCCCCCGAATCCTCTTTGTTTCACCAACTCTGTGAATCCTTGAAGTTCTTGGAAAACAGCACCAGATAGATGTAAAGGCTACTGCTGCTCTGCCCTGTTGTATTTCTTCTCTGAGACAATGAACCCAAGGAGGGTTAACCCTGTTTGGAATGAGAAAACAAGGGAACTACATGGAAGGGGAAAAAGTAGTGACTATCGGGAAATATTATCCCACCACATACGTAATATGTTCCAGGAACACTGATGTCCATATGGTATTCGAAAGAGAGTTAAACTTCAGTTATTGGGAAAATTCATAGCCATGCAATAGCTTATTCTCATGCATCCTAAGTAAATAAGGCCGGTGCTACTGTACCCCTAGAATAGCACTGAGCAGCATGTCCCAAAACCTGTTGCATGGAACACTTAGTACTCTAATTTTGGCCGGAAAGAAACAGCTTCTGTAATCGGAGCAGTTTTTAAAACACAGAGCTTCTTGGAGATTTTGGAAGTATCTTAGCATGTTAAACACTCGGAGAAGTCTGAACAGGATCTTGCCTCACTTGACCCGATTTAATTATTATGTGGGGAGGCTGGTGTGCTGTAGAACGCAAGTTAGAAAAGATCCGACTGATACGCTGATGACCAAGTCAAGGTGAAGAGAGCGAGTTTTCTGCTCTGCGCGTTGAAACTGAGATTCGGGCTGTGTGAATCACTCGCAGCAGAGGATGGGCCCTCACCCCGAAGCTGGGAGCAGAACAGTTTGTAGCCTGAGGCTCTACTGCAAAGCTGTCAGGCTCACTTTCCAGTGAGTAGACTGGAGGACGTGAGACTCCCAGAGCCGAGCAGCAGAGGCCGAGCCTGCGAAGGACCAAGGGCTCCACTGGATGTCACCCTCTCCCCCACCCGGAGGACAGCCCCCTGGGATCTTCTGAAAGCCACTAGAGCCTGCACCCATTTGGATGACCAAGAGATCAGATGTGGGCGTCTCCGGCATTATTCCTCACAGAACAAGCCCTTCCAGGATTCATCCCATCTTCCTTTGTGCAGGGAGGAGAAAGATCAAACGAGACAAGAAATGGCAGAGTTGTTCTCTATAAAGCAGACAGGTACAGAAAGCAGTGGAATAATAGGTCAAGAAAGGTGCTAAAATCCAAAGCAGTGAACTCACCACAAAATCCCAGGCATGGTCAGAGCGTCCTGACCCAAACTTCCCTGTAACTGCAGTGTGAGAAACAGTTGCATAATCCCTATGTGCTCTCACTTTGCTAAGCACTAGATAGCTGATAAAATGTAAATTCCAAACTTTTAAGAATATATTGCATACGGCTCTTTTGGTACAGCTCGGGAGCTCCTGACCTCCACCCTCCTTCTCCCTCACACTCCACTCCAAGAGTTTTACTTTCTGAACTTGAAGATGCTTTCATCGCCACACGGCACCCTGGTGTTTCTGACAGGGTCCCTTTTACCTCTTCTCTCTCTCTAATCCACCACCCACATTTCTTTTCCTCCTCTGAGTTGCAGCTTACCTGTGAGCTCCATGGTGAAGACCTTGCTGAGTGCCCCCACCAGGAGTCTTGCATGGTCCATCCTCTGGGTTCCCACGCTGTGTCGTAGACATGTCCAGGACAGGAAGCATGGTAGAATTCAAGCAGTCTGTGGTGTGGAGCCCCTGATGTCCCACTGAGTAAATTACCTAACTTCTTGCACGGTTGCCACTAAACTTTGGGTTATTGCATTGCGATTTGTGGTTTGCTACTCTACCTCTGTGCAGACCCAATTCCAAGAGCTGCCGTATTTATTCTGTAGTTTTAATTCTTAGCAGGCACTTGATAACTGCTTTCATGAAGCCATTAATTAATTGATGGCGAGATGAATGTGTTTTGTTTCCGTGGGGGCTTAATCTGTTCTAGGAGACAAGGCAGGAATAAACTAATCCACTGGGACAATGGCTCCCAGAGTACAGACAGAACCCCAAGTCACCAGATGGAAGGCAGGCAGCGGAGCTCAGAAAGGCACCTGGGGTGGGCCCAGCAGGCACCTGGAGAAAAGACCTGGTCTAGGTAAACGGGAAGACATTGATGATTTCTTCTAAACCCATTAGACACGGGAGCTCAGAGCTCTTTCAGGATGAGGGAGACGGATGCACGGTTGAGGTCTTGCAAAGGAAAGACCCACAGGCAAGGCAGGGCTGAAGATCCTGGGGGTGAGCAGGGAAGGGTAACAGCAAAGCCTGAGAGCGTGAGAGACGTGGAGCCAGGACACAGCCTCGGGTCTGGCCAGGGGGCAGGAAATAACCCTTTTCTGAGACTGAGGTAATGGAGATGCATTAGTCTTACAGATGAGAAGATACAGTATGGGAGGAGGTGTGTGGGAAAGCCCACGTGTCCCATGGTCTTGGTTGTTGCAGTACATAGAGAACAAAAAAGCCTACTGAGAGAGTGGGACGGAAATACAGAGATGTGACTACACACAGCCTCTATCACCCAGAGTCAAACCCCAGCACCACCTCCTGGGAAAGTTTCTCCCACACTTCACAACTCATTCTCCTCAGCTGTGGACAGGAGAGGAACCAATACCTCCCTGTGTTATGGGGTTACCAAGAGGATTAAAGGCCTTAGTCATTTTTATGCACTTAGAGGGTAGCCTGGAATATGTTAGATACCAAAGAACAATTTGCTAATAATATTATTATTACTATACAACAACAAGCTTGCTGTTGTTACTGAAGGAGCCTTGTAGACATTAGGGCGTGTTTGGACCAGCCATTTGAGGAAGTGAAAAAGAAACACCAACAGGAAATTGATGTAGACCAGTATGTGAAGGTGCCACGGACATAGCTTCTGGGCCTTCTGTCTTTTTGCAGCAAGCAGGGAGCAGAGGCAGAGAGCACAAAACAAATCCCCCCTGGGGAGTGGGACGGAGCAATGTGAACAGAACACCCAGCTCAGGGACAGGAGTCTAAAGTCACGATGAGGAGGTTGAGGTGGCCAGATATGGACTCCCAGGCAGGCCGCAGGCAAGCAGTCAAGGGAAGCCAAGTGTGGGCTAATGGAGTGGTGTGGGCCCAGGGGCAACTCTCATCCATCCATTAAGACTAGAGTTAGTGGCCTTTGAGCCGCAGGATGGTCCCTCTCTGTGAGTGTCTGTTAGAGGTGGCAGTGGGAACTGGAAGGTTATTTGGGCCCTAGAAGATGTGAGATTATCTTATGCACAAAGCGTGACTCTGCAAACAGATGCTGTAGGTAATCCATACTTCCTTCCAGCTCATACTCTGCGCATCTTTCTCATCACTGCTCTGATCGCACAGATGGACCCCCAGAGCAAGACAAGACCCCGGGGGTAGAGGGCCCAGGGATGCTGAAGGCCGGCTGCCATCCCCGGGGAGACGCTGAGGCCTGCTGGTGTCCCTGGGGGGA
>PVJO010012619.1:0-54896 GCA_004026905.1 Hystrix cristata | reverse complement strand
GAAAAAAAAAAAAAAAAAAAGAAAAGAAGACGCTGAGGGAGAGAGGTAACAGTGCTTTCAGTGCAAGGTGTTTCCCACCCTACTTGAAGTTCACCCTGCCGGTGCGCAGTCCAAGCCAGCGCAGATCCGCGCCGGGAAGCACCTGACCTGCAAGCTCAAGCCTCCTGCCCACGATGGAGTCCGGAGCTGTCTTCCCTGGGAGGGGGCCAAGCCAGCGCAGATCCGCGCCGGGAGGCACCTGACCTGCAAGCTCAAGCCTCGCTCCCAAGTCTTTTTGCATTTAAAAACAAAACTCAATCTTGCAACATTCTGAACCATAAAGGAGAAAGACACTGCTGAGATTCTGGTCTTAACCCTAAGAGACCTGGTTGGGGAGTTGGCAGAGGAGCCTCTGAGGGCTCCGTACCCTTCCTAAAGGCCAAAGCGATTGAAAAGGGAGCAGTCTGTGTGCTTACAGCCACTGGACAACGTAAGTGGGGCTCATTCAGTTTAAGGGGATACGGAAAAATTTTATAATAGAATCTGTCAGATACAGATTTTAGTTGTGTGGACCTCCTAACTACCGAGACTTTAGATGGCAAGGTAAGTAAGTTAATGGCAATTTTTGGAGCACTTTCTTGCACAGCACAATGCTTTTTTTTTTGGTACTGGGGATCTATAATGCTAATTTTTAACACAGTATGTATCTTTGTTTTTCCTCACACCAACATCCTCCTCCAAAGCAGTTTCTTTTTTTTTATGGTGATGGGAACAGAGAAATGACAAACTAATTTAATTGTAGTATTTTGATTTGTATGCAAAATTATTCTAACAACATAAATTTACCTCTATGAATCTTGGGGTGTGTGTGTGTGATTGAATGCAGGACCCCATGCATGGTAAGCATGTGCTCTATAACTGAGCTATAGCCCAAACTCCTCATTCCATTGTTTTAATTTTCACCCAGGATGCTGCTTGGGTTTTGGAAAAACAACATGGGGAACAGTGGTCATCACCATATTCTTTCTCTTAGAAGCTAGTGGCTAGTTCAGACTAGGTACAAGAATAGTACTGCTTGGAATGGAAAAAAACCTGAGTTCTTCCAAAGTTTAAGAAAATCAGAAAATTGCTTATGTAATTTATGCCGAATGAGCTCAAGGCCCAGAGTACAGAATATTCCGCTGCATATTATTTGTCTCCCAATTCTCCGAAGTCCTTACCTGAAGGGATGCAGTCCTAGATCTTGGAATTAAACGTGTTTAAGCAATGAAGAGTCAGGTTTGAATTCTGGAGGCACTTCTGAAATGATGCAATGGTTCCTTCCCTTTACTTTGCTCCCTTCTCTCCATTTTGTTCCTCCTCCTGAACCATTTAATGCTCAGGACACTATCCTTTGCCCTAAGCAAACCTGCTGAACTGGCTCAGAACCTAAGCTCCTATTGCATGAACAATTCATTCCTCAGTTATACGAATTTATTTCAGATGATCACAACTTTGTGAAGGTAGACACAGATTCGGGTGAGTCTTTACATTCTTTGGGAGACGGCCAACTAGTAATTATTTCATTCCTGCCCCTGTTCTGCTTTTGATCATTTGCATTCCCTTTTGCTGGCTACAAAGGAAAATCACCTGTCCTGGAACACATTCTGATTACCAGCATCTTCACCATCACTGAGCAAGAACATTTTACAGGAAAATGTGCAATGTTGTAATGATAAAAAGTAGCCAGCTGCCACACAATACTTTACGTTAGGACAATCCTTTTAGAAGTCAGAAGCCGTTTACAGTAAAAGATCAAACACAACACATTAAATAAACACGCGGAGCCAGGAGTGGTGGCGCATGCCTACAATCCCAGGACTAGGGAGGCAGAGACAGGAGGATTCCTAATTCAAGGCCTGCCTGGACTATGTGGCAAAACCCTATCTCAAAAAGCAAATACAAAGAAATATTCATGCACACAGTGCAGTCCAGTTGTGTTAAAGGTCAATCACTACGCTCCGTTCCTTTTAGCACATACAAGTCCCTGGTTGAAATCTCAGCACATGAAAAGAGAACAAAGGAATGGAGAAGGCATGAAAAAGGAACACAGAAAGGACAAGAACCACACAAGAGGAAGCAGAGCGCATCCACAGAAGCAGTAAGGGAGGTCACTCATGCCGACGCGGCTCTCCCTCTCCCTCCTGAAGCTTGCCATTTCTTAGAGTTTCTTCGAGTAGGAGATCCCCAGTGGGCTTTCCTCATCCCCCACCTCTGTCCCTTGGTCCACCAGCAGCTCTCAGGTGTCCGCAGGTTCTCATTGGCTGTCCTTTTGCCACACAAGGACCAAACTGCTTCTGAGGTTCCCCCACTCCTCCAATTTCCCAGAGCACAGCAACACAGCAGGCACTAAGGAAAGCTCTTTAGTGCCTGAGGTCTTGCTGGTCTTTCTCTCCACCCAGAACCACTGCGCCATAATCACCGCCTCCAGCAGTCGGTGCCTCACTTCTGCTTTTGCATCCACAGTGTGATCTGACCAGCTCAAGTAATGGCTCTCTTTCTGTCATTCTTCATCAGTCCACATGATGGTGTCTCTGCTTACACAGCCCACAAACTCATCTGTGCGTCTTCTTGTTTTTCTCCAGCCCTAAGGCAAACGTCCCAGTAGTAAGACAGCTCGACCCTTTCTACTCTTTGGGACGAGCTTGCACGCATCCCTGGAAGAACATCCCACTCATCCTTGACTGCTTGGAACTGCTTCCTACCTTCTTTAACTGGATGTACTTTGCTCCTGAGGACAGTTCTTCCCAACTGGAAGCCGCTGAGTTCTAGGGTACTCCCATACTCCTTGGGCCAGAGAGGAGATGCTGGTATGATCACGAATCTTGCTGTCACTTCCGAGTCACTAGGTCACCCTTACACATCTTAGAGGCCAGGCCACCTGACTACTCTACAATACGGGCCTTTGTGACATGGTGATCTGTTCACTGTGATCTGTTTGCAAGTCTCGAGATTCATCAAGACTTAATATCCAAAGGGCACTCAGTGTATATACAGACCACCATATTTAGGTAATTAAAACATTAGCACAATTTTTTTTGGTGTGTGTGTGTGACCACGATCGAACTCAGGGCCTTGTGCTTGCTAGGCAAGCACTCTAACCACTGAGCTAAATCCCCAGCAGCACAATTTTTAATAAAAGTAAGAGCTTTTAAAATCACAATTTTCATGAGACAAATAACATGCAATCACTTAGGTGTCATTTGCAATCTTTTTTTCTTCTTCCTCTTTTGGTGCTGGGGATTGGACTAAGGGCCTTTTTTATGTTAAGCCTATGCTCTACCACTGAGCTACAGCCTCTGGGCCCATCATTTGCAATCTTTTACTGCTGTATCTCTATTTGTTAGATGGCAGATTCCACTTCTACTTGTTTTTTCTTCCTGGTCTCTTGATCTACTAGTTACTCCTTCCTAGTTGCCTTTGCAAGCTCACCATACTCTCCTGCCTTACACATTGTATTCTTGAGAATCTATACATGAACCTCTTTTCAATAAAATCTCTGTATGTAGCTAGGTTTCTGTCTAAGACGTGAACTATCACATATATGCCATTAGCGTCCATATCTCTCTAGCCCACACCTCCCTTCTGAGGTCTAGATCCATATTGCTCAATTGCTTTTTGGACTTTCAACAAAAATACAGATTCCTCCAGTGAACACATTGCAAACTGAAGCTTTTCTTCCCTCTTGGCATCAATGACCAGTATTTCCTTCCAAATGTAGGAGCATTTTTAATGCAACCAACAGTCCAAGTCAGACAACTTAAGTGATGCATCCTAAATTCCTTCTTTTCCTGGAATGCCCTATATTCAATCACAAAAACCTCAGTATTTCAATCTTCTGCATCCCTTCTGAATCATTTTCTATTTTTAAGTCCTCGGCCTTGATCTCAGTTCGGGATCTCACATGTCACGCTAATTAATAGTCTTGGTATTACGTGCACGCACATGTGTGTGTTAAGAATGTGTATGTGCGTGCGTGTGTAGTATAAGCACTCTGCGTAGGTGACAGAGCAAAGAACAGAGCAGAATACTTCTTTCATCTAAGTGTGAGTTCCCACTAGATCATAAGCCCCACACACTAGGGCCTTGAATCTTTTTTGCTTACCACTGTATCTAATGTGTCTGGCTCAGACAAGGTGCTCAATAAATATTTACTGAATAAATGAACTCAAAATACCATGGACAGTATCAAAAAGACCTTCAAGAAAAATACCAATAATGAAAAAGGCAAGTACGACAAAGGAACTGCAGAAGAAATAGAATAAAAAAAAGAATGGTTTGGAGCACGCAGTTTGGAATAAGTTATGAAAGACAATGATTAAAGAATCCACAATTAGAACTACTCCAAGAAACACATACTGGATGCCTATTATGTCTGCACCCTGTCAGATGCTGGGAACACATATAGAAGGGCATCTGCCTGGGGGCAGTGGTGGGATCTGACATGGACAGAGGAAGGAGGAGACCAGAGCCATTCAAAGTGAGCACAAAAGGGACCCAGAGATTGTTTTGGTAATGGAGTGGTTCTTCCCTTGACTGGGATAGTGTTTTTGCTGGCCTTATGTGTCAAAATAATGAACTATGCACTGCACATGGATGCATTTTATTGTATATAAACTATTCTTCAAGAAGCTGACTTTTAAAATAAATTAAAAATTAATAGCAGAGATTACATTTACCCACTTTTAAGTAAAGCAGAAGAAATAAAGCACAGAAGATGGCAATGTTAGAGAATATGTATATCTGAAAAAGTAAAAATTAGCACTGAATTATGGAAAGCAAAACAGAAACAAACTCAAAATTCAAATCTAAAACAAAGAATAAAATCAGTTGGTGAGAAATATATAAGAAAAAATTAACTTCCAGTGTAAAGCAAAGGTATATAACCCTTGAATAACAAGTGTGACCAAAATTAATTGCACAAATAATTAAAATTACATTGAGGGGTTAGGGATTTCAGCCAGTGGTAGAGCACTTGCCTGGCAAGTGCAAGGCCCTGCGTTTGATCCCCAGCCACTGCCCCCCCAAATAACGATGTAAGAAAATGTCCCAGAAGTGATTATAAAAAATTGACAAGACTCACTGAGATTTAAAAACCAGCAGACAATGCCAAGATATTTATTTACAAAACCTTGAACTCCAAAGTCAGAGAAAATCACCTTACAGGACGACAAATGAAGAATTTTAAGTAGATACTGTAATATGAATGGAATATACATAAGTATATAATCAGATTTGTATTTTCAAAACCTTCAAAGAAAAGGGCTCCTTTCAGCCAGATATATACCTGTAATCCCAGGATTTGGGAGGCTGAGGCAAGAAAATTGCAAATTTGATACTAGCCTGAGCTACACAGTGAGAACCTGTTTCAAAAACCAAGCAACCAAGCAACCAACTAATGGGCTGCTTTCACAGTCATGAGAAGTACTGTTTTGAGAGTCCAACAGGATAATGAAATCATATCAATACCATGTATGGAGTACCCCACTAAGTACCTGACACATATTATCACACTTAATAACCATACACTCTGACTCAGAGAGATTACAAAGATTTAGGTCCAGATCACATTTCATAGCAGCAGAGACAGGTTCCAAACCCAGGTGACTTGGGTCTGTGATTTCCAAACCCAAGCTACTCCTTCCCCAGAAGTCAGTACACTATCCAGTCTTCGGTAAGTGCTCCTCCAAGCTGAGTTATTATTCATCAGAGAAGGCATTAAAAAAAATACTCTCTGGCATCATCAGAAAACTTAAAAAGGTTGTCTTATCTCTCAACAATGCTTCAAGAGTTTCTACAAATAGTTCAAGTGCCAAGTGTGTCTAAGAAGAGTGGCTAACAGCTTAACAAGGGAAAGAGCTACTGATACAAGCACCAAGAGGATATGAAGTAACTGGGCTAAGTTGTTTAAAAAAGAAAGATAGTGGGGCTGGGGATTTAGCTCAGTGATAGAGTGCTTGCCTTGTAAGCACAAGGGCCTGAGTTTGATCCCCAGCACCACAAAAAAAAAAAAAAAAGTAACCAAAAAAAGAAAGATAGTGACCAATAAAGGGTGTGGAGTGAGGAGTGAAATTACTGTGAGATAATCCAAATCTGGGACTCAGAGCATTGCATTTTGAGGAGCTGCTGTAATGCCCACTGCACACCTACATTCCCTCTGGCTTTCCCTTGACTTGATATGAGGTGGAGACATTGGCATGGCTGGAATGGAGGACAGTCGTGCCAGCCCCCAGAGGCCTGCGGCCCCTCAATTCCCTTTCCTCTGAGTGTACTACTTCTAGTGCCACACATGGAGCCCTCCTCCAACTGCGTTTCTTGTCTAAGTCTCCCTGGCTCTTAAAGACCTAACCCAGTTAGAAATAAATACGACAAAAGATTAATATACTTAGCATATAAATAGAACATATAAATCAAATAGAAAGACATTAAGACCACAATAAAAAAATGAGCAAGAGGCGTGAAACAATAATTCACGTGAGAGCATGGAGAATGACTAAATTTAGAAAGACAAACATTGATATATGAACGTTCAACTTCAGACACAATCAGAGAAATACAAATTTAAACAAGGTAGTATTCTGTCCAACTCATTAAGAGAGTATTCTGAAAGGGCAAAGGGACAGGTATACCTTCCTGGTGGGCACATGAACTGTGGCATCATGTGGGCAAATCAGCATAATAATAGGTAACAATGTACATAAATTTTTTTTTTTTTGAGACAAGGATTCCCTATGTAGTGAACACACTATGTACCCCAGGCTGGCCTCAAACTCATGGTGCTCTTCCTGCCTCAGCCTCCCAAGTGCTGGCATTATAGGCATGTGTCACTATGCCCAGCCAGCGTTCATAATCTTATCTACTAATTTCGTTTTTAGTGACTGATCTTGCAGAAATAATCTGAAATGTGTTCAAAGATGTATGCAGGGTAATGCTCATGACAGAAATACAAGATTAAAAAGAAAAACAACCTAAATGTTCAGTTCTGGAGAAGTACCTATATAAATTACCACATTATGTAGGTTTTAAAATTAATGTTTACAAAAAACTTAGAAGTTACAGAATCAAAAGTCCAAAGTACAAAAAGGTGTAAGGTGAAAAAAATGTGTCCCTCCTGCTCTTGTCCCTTAGACCAGCAGTCCCCTATCTTTTTGGCACCAGGGACTGGCGTTGTGGAAGATAACTCTTTCATGGGGGCTTATGGTTTCTGGATGATTCAAAGGAGCATGCAACCTAGATCCCTCACTTGTGCAGTTATTCGCAGTGGCATATGAGCTCCTATGAGAATGTAAAGCCTGATGATCTGACAGGAAGTGGTGCTCAGGCAGGAATCGCTGTAAGCATGAATGAAGCCTCACTCCCTCTCCAGGTGTTCACCTCCTGCCAGCTGCCTGATTCCTAATAGGTTCGGACCATATCTAGGATGTAGACAACCAGTTCTTCTAATGCAAGCACAGTTAATAGTTTCTCAGTTTCCCAGAGATACTAGGTTAGTATTAAAACCTCTAGGGCCTAGTATGGTGGCACATGTCTGTAATCCCAGGACTCTGGGAGGATGAGGTAGAAGGATTGCAAGTTCGAGCCCAGCTTGGGCAATTTAGCCACTTAGCATGACCCTGCCTCAAAATAAAATGATAAAAACGTGCTGGGGATGTAGCTCAGTGAGAAGGCTCTATCAGTGGAAGAAGAGCCTGGGAAAGGGTACATGTTAGATCAATACATACAACCAGCTGAGAGCTATGACAAGGAATTAGACTGAAGCAGGGCCATGGGGAACAGAAAGAATGGACTAACAAGTATTTAGGAGACAGACACAGTTTGTTTTGAGGTGACGATGGGGCAAGAGGTAAACATGTCTGGCAGGCTACCAGAAATGTGGTTCCGGAGCTCAGGTGAGAGGATTCAAGCTGGCAACAAAACAAAATCAACAAGGAGTGGGAGATGCTGGTGGCAGGGGTGGAGGCGCCAGTGGCAGGAGTTTGTTCCCACAAAAGCAGCAGGTGGGGAAAGAACTAGCCTTGGACAGAGCCCTGCAGAAATCCTGGGAATATTTAAAAGTACGCAGAAGTGGCTCTATAAAAGGAAACAGAAAAGATGGGTCAGAGTGGAGCAGGACAACCACATATAATCACTGAAAACAAAAAGGTAAACTCCACAGAGTGGATCCAACTGTCTAGATGCCGCGAGGGCCTTCTAAAAGAGAAATATCAGCACGTACTTACTGATCACAATGTAGTAAATATAGTAGGGAAGAAAACTCCAATTCGTGGAAATAACATCATTAATAACAACTGGGCCTAGGTGGAAATTCATAACCTAATAAGAAAATTTCTTTAAAATGAAGAATACCATACTTAAAATCTTTGGAATCTAGTCAAAGTCACAGTTAGGTGAAAATCAATGGCCCGAATGTCTTTCTTAGTAATAAAACACTAGCTAAGTTCAATAAAATATTTCCTTAAGAGTCCACAAAAGTATAGTATAGTCCCTACGAAAAATCAGAAACAAAATAAAGTACTTAGATATCTGTTAAGTTAAAAATGAGAAAAGATCAGTGAGATTGGGTATGGCAACCAAGTTTTGCTCAACATTATAGCATCTGGCTTAT
Source organism: Hystrix cristata (assembly GCA_004026905.1). Taxonomy (NCBI): domain Eukaryota; kingdom Metazoa; phylum Chordata; class Mammalia; order Rodentia; family Hystricidae; genus Hystrix; species Hystrix cristata. Next base: position 46,273 of record PVJO010012619.1, on the reverse strand, counting down.
AAATCAGAAACAAAACCACAAGGAAAACAGTGGTGAAATCTGGAAGTTTGAAAATGGGGGGAGTTAAAACAATCATTTCAGAGACAGTCTGAACAGACCCCAGAACTTGCCAAGAATGAGAAAGAGCCAGACGAACTGGTAACACTCAAAATAGTAGAGCCAATTTGCCAGACGGTTATTTTTCCCACGTTCAGCAGCCAGGGGCAGGTATTCAGGTAGATCCACAGCTGCAGTTCTGACAGATGGATGTAACGGAATTACAAAGAGGGTGAGAACTCTTTCCAGGGCTCAAAGGGGCAGTGGTAGGAATTTTTCCCACTAGAGTCACAAATTTCTCAAATTCCCAGTTCTTGGAACAGAGGGTATCCCCCAATTCAGGATTCAAATCCTAATCTAAATGTGTAATAAAAAGTGAAGTGAATGACAATAAATTAGGGATGGGGTGTGGCTCAGGATCAAAAGAAAATACAAGGGGCTGGAGGTTTAGCTCAGTGGTAGAGTGCTTGCCTAGCAAGTGCAAGGCCCGGAGTTCGAACCCAGCATCCCAAAACAAAACAAAAACTGCAAAACAAACAAGAAACCCCAAACAGCAACAAACCCTAGAAATGATGCCAAATTAATGAAATATGTGTTAAAACAATTAATACAAAAATTACGCAGAAAAGGAAAAGTATATTCAGAATAAAATCAGACATAAAATCAATTTCACATAACTGTAGGTTTCAGGTCTGGGTCTACACGAGGATTGTTTAAAGTAACATTCTCTTGAAAAAGCAGCGTATCCTGTAGGCAGATGCATCTCTCTGTCCCCAAGGGAACAGCTTAGGAACATTTCTGTGTAAGTGTCTTTCGTGGTGTTTCACAGCATTTAAGATCTTTAACCTCGATTAATCAAAATTAAAGTCATTATCACTTAAATCTAACTTCATAGCCACTGGCATTCTGTTGCCAACATGATTTTCCAAAATGTAAACCAACTAATTGAAGCAAAGGCTGCCAATAAAACACGTTAGTGAGCCATACAGATCAAGCAGTGGTGGTGGGCGCTCCTTCTCACCTGGTTTTAGATGTGGCTTACTGACACAGTGCAGCGCCGGGAAGCTGCAATTCCAGAGCTGTGGCTAAAAGCCATGTTCCCTCCTGGTGACTGCTAATCTGAGATGCCAACTTGATTACCTTTAGAAATACTCAAGGGATGAAAGCATCTTTCTGGGTGTGTCTGGGAGGGTCATGGAGATGTGACTTTGGATGATAACGTGGCTCCTGGCTGCCTCCTCTCTGGCGCTGCTTTCTTGCTCTGCTTTCCAAATTAAGCAGCTTTGTTCCACCACACCTTTCTGCCATGATAATCCTGCCTTGGAGCCTGCAGACCATGGACTGAATTCCCTGAGACTGTGAGCCAAATTAATCAAACCTCTCCCTCCTTAGGTTGTGGATGTCAGGCACTATGCCCCAGCAATAGGAAAGCCAGTTAATACACTCAAGTTTTTCCAGACTGAAAGATGAACACACACCTCATTTGTAGAGTCCCATTAAGGTAGGACAGAAAAAATAAAGATGGCAGAAGAGACACAAGAAAGATCATAATTTTAACATTGTACTTAAAACAAAAGAAACCCTGCAGCTTTAGGACACAAGGTTCCCCAAAGTTATATTTATTTACTTCTAGGCTACTCATGCCTAAATCCGTGTGTCTTAAAAATACAGTACACAATAAATTGGGCCCATTCCTTTCTCCTGTAAAGTGGGTCTTTTAGCTGTAAATGGGTTCTTGCCTTTCACTGGTAAACTGAGCCTGTGGAAAGATAATATTCTAGTATTAACTTTCCTCACAGCTACATACCCATTTCCTATGGAATTGGTCATATTTCTTTTTGAAAGTGCTGTGACATAAAGGATCCATATGCAAGGATGAGATTCTTAGCCCTGTCTCCCACCATGGATGAGCTTGACTTAGTACCAGAAAGGCAAACTCAAGCTTCCATTATGTAATAGGGTTAAACAGAATATAATTTTCTCAATTATATCTTAAAATTATAATGTGAACTAGCCAATGTAAGACACAATCTTTAAAGTATTTAAAATTTATAACGAGTATCTATCTAAAGTAGAGTATTCAACAAGTTCTGAATTTTCTACCTTATAGGGGAAAATAAAGTATGAACAATAGAAATTTCCTCTGACCAAGGAATTTAAAACCTCAAAGTTTTCTACCAATACTTCAAAAAAGGAGCCAAATAAAATGTCTTTTCTTTTATCCTTTCCTACTGCCGTTAATCACTAGCAAAAATTGAGCAAGAAAGGAAGTGACATAGTCATGAGAGAGATCACCATGCGGACAAAGGATAAACTCCTGGGAACTTAACCTACTATAGTACACATCAAAAGCATGTTTTGTGTTTTCTTTTGAGGCAGTCAAGGACTTAAAGGTGTTTTTCCTAAAAAACTGACTCTACTTGGGCCTACAGATGCTCAATAGGTAACTAAAAGTAAAACAAAGATTGACATTCATTTTGTAAGTCTCAAATCCTTCTCAGATCTCCATTTAGACATGTTGGACATTTAGGGAGAATGTACCTAAAAGTTGGCAGACAACGGTGATTAGCCCTAAATTTCCCTAGTGTAGCTTAACCCCCTTCAAGACAGAGGACATCAGGACAAGGTATTTATAGAAACATTCATCTATGGCCACAATCTCACACTGTGGATTCCAGCAAAGCCTCACAGGACTGAGACTGCCCGTTAAGCCATGAGGATTCCTCTCGTGGGAATCAACTGGCCCTCAAATTACAAGGATTCAACCTGAGCTATGAAGCCAGGACTGAGATATTGATTAACTGAACCCTTGTTCACCTCAGCTAATCCTTAAAAAACTGGACCCCTGCTTTTGTGGGTGGGCCAAACACCTCAGAGTAAGCCCCCTCCAGCTCCTAGACAAGTTGCAGTCTTCCTTCTCTTCTCTTTGAATTAAAGTTTTTGCTTATAAAGTCATAGAGTCACTTGAGTTTTAATTCCCATTTTCACTAACAGAAGAACCCATGTAAACTAGCTGTAAGCTTGACATATTAGCAAGGATAACTGGGAAATAAAAACAGGACAATTCTCCTTTTTCTTCTTAGAATGCGTGAAATAGAAGGATATTTACTGGGCTATTCAGAAAGAGGGGGAAGGCCTTCAGGAATGGAAGGCCTTCCCCCTCTTTCTGAATAGACTGTGGTAAAAAATCTACATGAAGTTCTTCTGAGTGACCTGGCTTTGAAAGGGCAGCAGCAGACAAGCTAGATCTTTGTTGCCTCTGTCTTTAAATACTGTTGGCAGAGGGTGTAGCCTAGTGGTGGATCAAGGCCCTGAGTTCAATCCCCAGCACCAATTTTCCTACTTGGAGTCAAAGGTCTCTTAATTCTATAGGTAGATTTATGCAAATGCACATATTAATCATATCCCTGGATTTACTGACAAAGTCTGGTAGGCATTTCTCCCTTTAGAGAGCTTTAATTTTACTTCTCATAGAGACAAGGCATATTTAAAGTACTGTCCAGTCTACAACCCCATGAATTAAAAAATATAATTGGTCTCTCCATCTCTTGGGATGCCACCAGCAGTATATGATATGAAACTCAATATGGTGCACTATAACACATGGCTGGTTACATATTTTGACCTGGGTGCTGTATTACCTTGAGACTGCTTGCTTGCTTGGCTACTTATAATGCAAACAACTTGTTATTCTGTTCTTCTAGCAAGTCAAAATATTTCTTGCATTATATAAATAATTTCCATAACATCTCTGTGAATTGTCTAGTAGGTGTTTATGTGCTAAGATTTAACTTTAAAGAACTTGAAGAATTGTGAAAAAACTGAGCAAACATTTGCATTTAACAATTCTGTTAGTGTTTAGCATATCGCTTTTTTTCCCCCACAGTAATAATGACTAAAGAATACTGAATGGCATCTAGCATTTATCTGTCACACACACACACACACACACACACATATGAATGTGTAAGGGAGGTCCAACAAAAAAATACAACCTCAAACTCTGATAACTGGTATAGACCCCAGAACGCTCCTCATTCTGCCAAAGGATCCGCAAGAAGATTCTTTACTGTGGGAATACAGCATCTTCCTTTGCAGCAGATCGGGCCTGAAGGCACCTGGCTAGCAGCAGTCCCTGCAACCTTCTAAGTTGTATTCACTACACACATTCACTCCAAGCCCAATTTGGCAGCCTAGTTGTGTAGCACAGTTGTTGGAAATTCTCTTGGGAAATAGGTGATTCTCAACAGTGATGCCAATTTCTGAGCACTTATGAGTGTGTCTTATTTAGAAGAAACAGATGAGAGATAACTGACTGTCATTACACAGACAGGAGCCAGTGTACTCTACAGAAGTGTAAGCAAGTACAAGGGAAGAATTGACTGCATTGCAAAAAAGCCCTTTACATTTCTTGCTGGATTTTTTTTTTCTTTTAAAATTTTGTATTTTTCCTCTAAGTGCTTAGGTCCAGAGACCCAGCCACTGATGTATTTAGATGCTGACTATAACTATGCAGATACCAAGGTCTATTTGGTAAAATATGAAGGAGTTTACTTCCCACTTATATTTTAGCATTAAACACCTCAGGGAATGGAAATCTGAAATATACTTTCATTTTGAGTTGCATGAAACTTTTATTACTTGGCCTAAATCCAAGGCCCGCTTTTCGATACACATAAATGCTTAGAGCAAGAAGGTATTTGGCCTCAACATTGTTTGCAATTCCATGAACCGATAAGCCCCGTCCACAATCAACAAACAGCAGGTTTGCAGTGGGTGTTCAGCAGTCATTTTAATGTAGTGCAGACTAACTTCGCTAGGCTCAACCTTAACTAACTACCTACATTTGAAATTGTCTACCTCACATTAGAAGCCAAGCAGGTGCAATAACCTATCAGAACACTAAATCAGGTGAAAATCACACTTGACATATAGGCTGGCATTTCCCAGAATGTTATGTGAAAACACTGGTCCTGAAGGAAGAGGAAGAAACAGCATTCTACCCTGTTCCCACCCTTGGGAAGAGTCACAAAGAATATTTACATATCTGAGTAGCAGAGAAGCTTGGGAGCAGAAGACTAAGTAGGGCACCTGATTCATTCACAGAACCTCTCCCACCTGCCATCACACCCATTTTGGGATGCTGATCTGGACACAACTTCTGCACAGGTAGTACTTTCAAGGGTCAGCGGCTGGGGGCTGACCCAGGGGGCCCAAGCCCTACAGCAACAGCTCCTCCAGGCAAGTCCTGCATGTTCCTGAAGGGCTACTTACAGGGCATACCCAGCCTCAAATCTTCTCTCTACAACAGCAGCTAAGGGACTCAACAGGCTGAGCCCCAGACAGACCTTCACTCACTTCACCTGTGTCTCATGAGCCCTTTGGCCTACGATGTGTATCGCATAACCTTAGATACATGTGCCATTTCCATCATGAACAGCAGAGCTCTTCGAAATATTCCTACTCCTTTTCCCAGAAGGCCCTTACCAGACCCCAGAGTTGGGCTGTGGAGGTCTTTGGGACTGCTCAGGGTCAAGGGCAGGCCTGGCTTTGAGACGATGTTGATTCCAGGGTGTGAAGCCTGGTCTTGCTGAAATGGCCTTTATCAAAGCACTATTTTCAATCTTGCCCATTCGCTACTGTTCACTGGAACCAACCATTTCACTTGGCTTAAGAATGACCAAAAATGACTAATTCTAAGCCTGCTTGCTTGCTTGCTTCCTTTTTCTTTTCTTTGTAGACAGGGTCTTGCTTTATAGTTCAGGTTGATCTTGAACTCACCACATAGCCCAGGCTGACCTCGAACTTGCAGCCATCCTCCCGCCTCAGCCTCCCAAGTGCTGGGATTATAGGCATGTGCCACCATGCCTGACGATCAAGCTATTATTTCTTCAAGCAGTCAAAACCAAATATTCTCTATCATAATGTTAAAAGAACAAGATAAAAACTCTCACTATCATTTAAATTTATCACTGCTTTAGATTTGAAATATTCTTTCTGGGGGAACTGTCAACATTACTTGAAAATATCTATTTTGTTTATAACTAAAATCCCTGAGATGGAGAGAAAACAACAAACTTTCGCAAGATATACACCTGGCACGCTCACCACTAAGGCCCTGGATGCTGACAGGTACTAAAGATTTGGATGAAAATTCGACAAAGCACCGCAAATGTCCTGTACTGGGCCCATATTACAAATGGTTCTATTTTATACACATTCATATATATTTACTTAGCACTCTGAGAACAGGGAGAAAAGAGAAAGGAGGAGAGAAAAGAGAGAAAGCAGGCATTCGGGTCTCTCCAGGGAGGCTGGTATCTCTGACAGATGAGGCGAATTCATTGGAGAGAAGCCATTCTGCAAAAGAAGGCCAGTAACAAATTTAGAATTCAAAATCCCAATTTCTACACAAATAGAGAAATGCACAGACAAGGAAAGAGAATATGGGAAAAGGAAGGGGAAGTTTTGGAGAAAGGAGAGAGGGACTTTTAAAAAGAGAAAGACTATTTGTTGTTTTTTAATGTGTGGCTCTGAGCATGGGACAGCATTCTGTAGTAAAATTGCTAGATTGAAGGAGAAGGAAAATGCCACTCAAGTTGTAGTTTTAATATTACAGCTTGCAAGTAAAATTCGATTTCCACTGCAGTAATGAGAATGGTCCATCCCTGGGCTCCCACAGCAGGTCACAGCCACCCCTGCTCACAGGCCACCAGCTTCATGCTCCAGTGGAACTTTGCTCCTGGAGTGACTGCCGACCCACGGCACTGCCTGGTTCTCTGGGATGAGCACACGTCTGTCTTCCTTACTGGGTTTTTTATCTCCCATTAACGAGAGTCTGGTCCCTGTTCATCACTACTACCCTCAGGACCTACGGTGCGTTACAGATAGTAGGTACCCTACAACTACTGTTCAATGGAGATGTTTTATTAAAAAACAAAAATACTCACAAAAACCTGTGACCTGATCGTGAGCGCAAGATTTCTGGTCCAACAGGAACAAAATTTCAGTTACATTTGGCTAGAAGAATTATATACATCAACAGACTAAACTAATTACCATCACCTTTTTTTAAATCTAACAAGCAATTTTGGATATGTTATGTTTTGTCTACCAACTACATACTTTATCTTTTCTTTACTAGTCATCTAATAACTGTAATTGCAAATTATTAATATTAGTTCTGGGAATAGCTTACATATACCTCCAGTTATTAGCTCATTATTTTTTAACATTTGCAATGTTAGGTATACTGTATGAGAACTCATCATCACAATTTTATTCTGCAGCAACGTGAGTGTGAGAATGTAAACTACTTTCAAAATCTTTCAACAGAAAAATAATTTGATTGTATTAATTTAAATTCAAGATTTGTGATTCTAGCTCTGTGTCCGAGCTTGATTTAATCATATAGTGGTTTCATCAGACAATAATACTTACTGACTACAACTGGAAAAAAATACAAAATGTTCTCACTAGTTTTTGCATTATGTGCACACACAAACACATGCTTAAATCAGAAAAAAATGTTACCACCATGTGAAATGCTACGCTCAAGCTTTCTGACCCTATTTGAGAGGGAACTATATGTCAACAAAACTCTGACCAGAACAAAAGAGTGAAGTATCAGTTTTCCTGAGGACAAAGGGAAAACCATTTTTCTCAAGTAGATACTGGTCTTAACAGATAAGGTCCTGAGACCAAAGTAGTATTTTAAAAATTAGCCTAGGATATTTTCTAAAACCAAAATATAATTTCTTTGGGGTACATTTTGTAACTCACTCAAAAGTCTCAAATGAGAGTTGTTCTTTTAAACAGACGACTGCCATAATAATCCTTTTTAAAAAAATCTCTCAAGTACAGAAGTGGAGGGATCTAAAGCTCTTTAAGTCTGTCCATGATAAATTCCTCAAGGTAAAGATCAGCTTTTGACTCAGTTTAGATCTTGTCTGGGAATTTAATTTCATATTGACTGCCGTTTACCACATATCAAAACTTGGACTGAGACAAATACTATTTATGGGTGCCTAAAAGGCAAGTCCTCTATTGTTTCTCCACAAACTCTAAGGCATCTGTGGAGTGTGCCAGGGATCTGAATCTTTGCTCCTTTTGAATTTACCTCATGCCATTATAGGATACTAGAAGGTGCCCTATGAAACTGCTATAAAGTCCTCTACCAAATAATGTTTTAGTCAATGAGGTACTCTATATATGACTGTAGTCCCATTAGATTATATCACCTTGAGATGCTGCAGCATCTTAGTTTGTGAAGGTATGGGATGTTCACAAAACAATAAAACTTGTCTAATGACCCACTTCTCAGAAAATATTTCTAAATTTTTGAGAATGTTTATCCTGAGAATGGTGACCTTCACAGAAAGACCCATAATAGAAATTTCTTGGGTTTTAGTACCAGAAAAAGTTGTGGTTCTTGCAACCAGCTGACTGCTTCCCTGTCATGGCCACTCACTTTCACATAATTAATCTCGGTCCTCTCTCGGCACAGGCTATCAAGGCTCAGAGTCCACGTGAGGCTGGGGTCTTGGCTGTCAAGTGCCCTGCCTGCTAAGCATCCAGTTTGCTTGCAAACGTTGTTTCAGTCCTTATTTTGGTCTTCCTATTCTTATTTTCCTGGTTTTCTTGCTTAAAGCACCCACAAACAATCACGACTGGTTAAAAAAGAGGCAAATTAAAGTAAATTAGGAATAAAATTAAATCCTGCTTGATTTCAACTTATGAGACAAGATGGGGCTTCGAAATTCCTTCCTTCCTTCCTAAACTGCCCCCCTCTTTGTTCTTGTGCTGGGGGACTGAACCCAAGGCTTCACCAATGCTAGGCAAGTGCTCTATCACTGATTTATATGCAAAGCCCCAAATTTCTCATGTATTAAGAATTCTGAACAACACTAAGAGAGTCAGGTGATCAGACCAGTCCAAGGAAATTACTTTTACCACAATATTGAAAAATGAGAGGAAGGGGAAGGGGAAGTGAAAAGAATTAAGATGTATTATGTGCATGTACCAACTCCCCACATAATTATTATGTACTGCAAATGTGTACTAATAAAAATTTAATTTTTTTAAATCACAAAATTATAATGTTAGGAGAAGCCATGCCATTTAATATATATTCTTCAGGGAATTTTATATTCATGGTAAAAAATAAGTTTTTCTTATTCGAGGATCTGTGTTTAAAAAGACATCATTGATTATCCAAACTCATACGCACAAAATACATAAGTCAGCTAACAAATTCGTAAGTATTTAAATAAAAGAAAGTTCAAGGGCCTTGTAAATAATCCATATTTTATTCAGTCAAGCTGATGTGCTCTTTTTTCCCTATATAAACAAGTAACTTGAGTAGTTTAATTCAGTGAGAGCAGTGAAGTGAATACTGATCTTTGAAGAACAATAAAATGTTAATTTTATGATGCTATTTATTTTGCTATAGCTTCCACATGATAGGAAAGAAATTCAAATTTTGACCCAGGGTCACTCCTTAATACTTCCAGCAGCAGAAAACTAATCTATGAGAATACCTGAATTTTACAAGGAAATTCAACATATTTCATACAGATAAATGTAATAATGTCCTGGATGCCATAACTCATAGTCTTTGGTTATTTAACAGACTTGGATTCAGCATTTATTCATCTGGATTCTACCTTGCTAAATTTTCTTGACAAATTTTAGTTTCTAAAGGAAACACTGTGCTTCTGTTAAGACTTTATGCTTCTTTTTACAAATGAGTTTGGGAAGTGGCACATCAGACCGGGATGGACAAAGACACTCGGGTAGCAATGGGAAGGAGGCGTGGCACAAGGGAGAACTGGCGGCAGAGACCAGTGGCAATGGGTCATAAAATCCAGTAACAACAGGTGAGCCTGCAAAGGCCATCACTGTGGGGACACAAAGCAGGCACAGCAAAGGGCACATGTGCAAGAGAACCCATGGCACATAACACCTGAGCGACCACAGATGAACTAAAGGAAGAAAGTGAGGGGATTTCTGGTTTAAGCAACTGAGTATCTACAGGATGAGGCTACTTCTACTGGAAAGGCAGGAATGGGTTAGGGATAGGCATGGAATTGGAGTTCAGACCTGGTTGATCTGAGGTGTTGTAGCACACCCAGAAAATGTCTGGGATGTGCTTGGAAAGAGGGGTTTGTGGTCGAAGAACAAGAATAAACAGAGAGGGGAATCATCAGAATACACAAGATTGAAGCCACAATTAGTGAAATAATCTGGGGAGGGTAACAGATGTTCTTGATGGAACACAAGGGGCCTCCAATATCAAAGAAGAGGTTGGGGAGAAGGGCCAGCAAACCAGGAAAGACTGCACATATGGTAAAGAAGGAAAGCGGTACTAAAAGTTGTATATAGACCAAAGAGGCCAATGAGAGAAGGTTGAACAGGAAAAGTGGGCATGGCAGAGCATGCCTGTAATCCTAGCACTCTAGGAGGCTGAGGCAGGAGGACTGCAAATCTGAGCCCAGCCTGGGCAACAGGGACTCAAGGAGAACCTATCTCAAAAGAAAAAAATGACAAAAAGGGCTGAGGATATTGCTAGTGCAAAGGCCCTGTGTTCAATCCCCAGTGTCCCACTTGCCCCCACCCCTGCAACTGGAGGAATATGATAGAGTAGAATGCTAGAGTGTAGGGGCATGAAGAGGAAGTGCATACTGTAGACTGTCCCCACCCCAAGCAGTCCATCAGGGTGCTGTTGACAGCTCCAACAACACAGCCCATGATGGCCTTTGATCTGGAGGGTCACAGGATCTTTCAGAGTGATGACAGAGCCCGGTTCTGTTCAGTTCTGTTCCTTGAACCTTCTGCAACACTCTTAGCATCCCCACAAGGAACAGTGCCCGGGCACGGGGCATGGGAAGAAACAGTGCCAGCACACAGAAGCCCAGGAAGGGGGCTGATCGCTCCAGCGGGGCCTGTGGTCCAGCACTATTTCCTTCCACTGGGGTCAACAGGGTGTCCCCAGGCCTTGGCAAGACAGCTTTTAGTAGTCAACGGGCTCTGCCAAAGCAGCTCCCTGCTGCACACTACTGCTGAACATTTTGTCAGGAAGTATGAACCTTTCAGTCTGCAGTTTGCTAGTTTCTTTTTTTTTTTTTTTTTTTTTTTGGTGCTGGGGATTGAACTCAGGGCCTTGTGCTTGTGAGGCAAACACTCTAACCACTGAGCCAAATCCTTAGCCCCTTGCTAGTTTCTTGATCACACACATACATACTCTTTTACTCTCCATTTTCTCAGATAAAATCTTGCCTCCTACCTCCTATGTTCCCTCCACTTTTTTGGTCTCTCATTACTACTACTTTGCAGAAACACTATTTTTCATTCACACTGCTCTTCCTCCTCTGCTGGTATTTTGGAATATGGCATGTATCCAAGTTAATTTATTCCCAATTTATAAAAATTCACCCTTTGTGATAATATTGCCTTAGGGTATACATACACAATACAAAACATTTACTTAGAAACTTTCAAACAGCATAGCAGCTGGAAGTAGTATCTATTAAAATATCAGCTATGAGATGATGGTTTGTAATTATCTGTTTCACCCTGTGTCTTAAAAAGTGAATGCAGGAAGGACTATGCCATTCTGGGTGAGAAGAGTCCCAAAGAGAAGCTGGCTCTAGGCACAGTACTCAGGGATGTGAAACCACAGCAGTGGAACTGCAGTCAATGTGGGTTTTAGTTTTGTAAGGCCAGTGAAAGAAACTTTTTGGTTAAAAAAATTTTTTTTGAGGACTAGTAACTAAGAGTCTAAACTCAGACCTGCACTTTGAGGCCGAGTAGCAAGTATAGTTGGCCCTCCATATATGCAGGTTTACATCTAGAATTCAATCAACTGTTGATTGAAAATACTTGAAAAAAATCGTGTCTGTATTAAACATGTGCAGAATTTTTTCCTTGTTATTCCCTAAACAACACAGCAGAATAACTGTTAGCGGCATTCACGTTGTGCTAGGTGTTGGAAGTAACTGAGAGATGGTCTAAAGTATATGGGAGGAGGCACGCAGGTTCTGTCAAATACTATGCCATTTTCTATAAGGGAATTGAGCTTCTAGGGATTGTGGTGGCCACAGCAAGCCTGGAACCAATCACCCAGGGATACTCAGAGGTGACTGCACAAAAAAAGCTTCACTGTGATGCTAGCAGCGCAACAGCAGGGATTTTCACACATCTTTCATGCACCCACTTGGCAGGACACTGGAAAATGTCAGTCTGTCTCTTACACAGGACAGCACCCTGAAGATACAAAGGGAGGCAGAGGGAGCGAAGGCCGTGTGCTGGCAGCCACGCGAACACCTGGCACAGCACTGGCGTTAGAGGACTCAGTGCAAAACTGTCTCCACATCAGCTATGCGATTTTGAGTTTGCCACTCCCATTCTATGAACTACAGCTTCCTCGTCTGCAAAGCGGGGAGAATTAAAAGTACCTACTTCGTAGAGTTTTTATGATGATCAATTGAGACAATGTGTGGGCCTGGCATGTGAAATGCCAAGCACGAGAAATGCTTCAGTTTAGAAAAAAGAGCTATTAGTGTAATGAATGCACCTGTAAAGTGCACTAACACCTGCCTTTACAGCAATGCAGGTGTTCAATGTTAACTCAGTCTGCTGCCTGCTTTCCTCTCCTACAGCAAACGCTAAGGGGTTTGTGTGAGCAGCGAAGAGACATCCCTTAAGAAGAAGACCGAGTTGCAGGTACTGCCTCACTAACACTACGACAGTCTTGATCAGCGTTTGAAAGAAACCAGTTCTTCCCAGGCTTTTGCTCTCTGGAATCAAGCTGCACGATAGCCTCAGTGGAGCACACCGTTCCATACAGCGAAGGCATTTACTAGATTACTACCTCCAGGAGATTTAATAATCCAAAGAACTGGAAGCCTCTGTTGCAACACAATCTTATTAGAATGCAAGATTCATAAATTCAAGAAATGGGTAAATTTTATTCCCTGCTCTACCTCAGTGGAAGCTCAATTTGTAAGTATTTGTTAATGGAAAGGATATGACTCACAGGTATATGTTATATATCAATGTCTTTGTGAAAAAGCTGCTGTCCACATGAATTAGAAGAAAAAAGGCACTGGAGATTACTAGAAGCTACTGTGCTGGTGACAGCCAAGTGACATGCTATAAAAGTAATGGCATAAGGCACTGGTGTGACTCTCGAATGACTCTGGATTCTAAAAGGGGCCTTCAGATCTTCTTCAGCAAAGCCACAAGATAAAATTATTTCAACCTAAGTATTTCCCAAACACTCCTACTTATAACGTCACTAACTTAATGTGTAAGTGCTTTACAGAATACAAAGCTTCACATGCAAATTCTCTCATTTATAAATTGCTGGCTTGTTTATACTCTTCATAAGCATTCCTAGTACACACAAAGCCAGTGAAGAGTCAAGAAAAAAAAAAGAACAAGGATCTCACAGGATTTCTGCTCTGACATAAATGAAAATATAGCAGGGACCAGTGACTGCTTCAAGAGCAAATTCTGTCTGTCCACTTCACTCACACCTGAGCCAGGTGTCCACTTTCATCCTGCACTCCTTCCACTCCCTGTATGCAGTCCCAGAGTCAGTCATATCTCCAGGGACACTCAGGACCAGGGTGCTGTCATCCACGGTCCTCGCTGCCCCGCACATGCTAAAGGCTAAGAATGGAAAATGAATCAGACCCTTCTTTTTAAGATTTCAATATTATGGACACATTTTTCTCTATGCTGGCAAATGAAAATATAGAGGAACTGCAAAATGAAACCAGGCTGCACTGTGAGGCAATAACTCTTTCTTCCATTCTTGAAGAAAAAATGGAGAGCATGGCAAAAATAAACACTGGACTCTCTCCTGTTCCCTAGGGTTGGGAGGACGTGGGAAACAACTCCCTGTGGTGGTAATTACATGCCTGGAGTACAGGAAGCTGTTCCAGAGACTGTGGATTAAAGTTAATTACTATGGAAATAATATTATTGCCAGGTGACTGTATGTGGTAGTAGCAGAGGTTACAATACAAGTTTTTTGCCTTTCCATTATTTTTAATTAATTACAACAAAGAGGCTTGTTTTTCCATACGTTACCTCACATCCTGGTTCTTCTGACCTTTGAGAGCTGACAGTGAAACAGATGGCAGTATCTTAGTACAACATGCCCACAATCACGGCAGTAACAGGCAGTTTCAAGGGCATGGTCCTTTCTACACCAGATTTTGTTCAGCATCTGTGATGTCTCAATATTTGGGGCATTTTTGTGGGGGTGTGTTTATGTTTTAAAAGAGGAGGAAATTTCATTTTCTTGGTGTTGGGGAATGACTGCAAGGTTTCATGTATGCTATTCATGTGTTCTACCGTTGAGCAATCCCTCAGACCCAGGATGTTATTTTTAAGCAAACTATATTTCCACCATACCCTGCTTCCTGGATTTAGTTTATTTCTTAAAAAAAATGTTGTTGGTATGCCATCTCTGCAATAAAGCTCCTTCTGCCATCCCTGCCCTCCTTTAGGGGGCAGACTAAATCTGAAGCCCCCTGGGGATGGGGAGCTGGGAAAGGTGACAGGACACCCCCCAACCCATGTGGGCTGGCATGTGAATTTAGCCAGGAAGAAACAGCCCCAAACCTGAGACTGTCACTCTGGAGTGAGAAGCAGTAATGCCCTAGCTTGAGACAGAGGGGTGGGACCTGCTGTCTCTATGTCCACCTAGCATGAGGCAGCCAGAGGGCCACAGTGTGGCAATGTGCAGGGCAATGTGCAGGGGCAGAAACAGATGAGTCGGCAGCCGGATAGGTACAGGTCAGGCCGGGAGAGCCGTTCTCCTGGATCTGGGTGCTGCTGCCTGGGCCAGGCTAATGTCCTTCCTCAGATGAGTGAGGCTGGCTTGGAAAACTGTCCCACCACTTTTGTGTGATTATGTGTTAACTCTTTGCTTGCCCACATATACATTACAGAAATCCCAATGACAAAGAAATCATACTGGTATCATTCGTAGGAAGCTCTCTCCTAAAAATAGTATGTAAATTTCTGGGAAAGGAAAACAACGGAAATAAATTTGATTTGAGGAAACCAAGTCCTATCTTAATATTCTGTGAGGTCCTGTATTCAGATGTGTGATGAGGAAGGAAGGAAAACAAAACGGTGAGACTGGGCTACAGCCATAACCACCCTGGTAGTTCATCCACATCTTTTCACTACCGGGTGACAGCAAGCTGTTACCGCATGCATAGTACTCCCCCAGGGCTCCTTACACTTTTAATGTGCTATCGCTGTGGAAACTAAGCTGACACCAGCATGGTCCCTACAGTCTCAAAGAACATATTTTTTCTTTGAATAGAAAGATGGCAAGTGTGACAGGGAAATGTTATAGCAGGAGATTTGAAGAAGGTATCTGGAAGACAGAAAGGATGCCATAAATGTGATCCACAAGATCGCCAGGTGCTTGTGCCTCTAGCCTGAATACTTGTCTGACACTGAGGCCTGGTGACGTGGTGGACAAAAGCACACAGTCTTGGACCTGCTAGAGCCTGCACACTAGTGGGGAAACATTCTCTGGATGGTTACCGGGTAAATGTCCAACTCCAACTGGCATGTTGTTAAGGAGAACTGCACGGGGCAGGAAGACTGGCCGAGGAAGGGCCAGGCGAGGAGAGCAGCCCCAGGTGGAGAGGTGAGGGAGATACAAGGTCAGAGGGGTACACTTTATCTAGGTACGGATTGGGGGGTTTAATGCATTGAGAAGCAATGGCAGATTTTTCATTTTTCTTCTTCTTTCTCTTGAACAATTTTAAATAACGAAGCAGATGGGGGTTGGGAGTCTGCAGAAAGCTTACTGGTGTGGGCCTTTTGAGCTGAGTTTTGAAAGACTAGCAGAAATTTACTATGAGAAGGGATAGAAGTGTGTTCCAGACACAGATCAAACTGTGATCACACAAAGTCATTAAAAAAAGAAAAAGGACACAGGGAATCATTAGGAAAACGTGAAAGTCTGTTTTGGCAGAAGAGAAAGGCAGAAAAAGAGAGCAGAACAAGGGTGTAATGTGAAGCTAATAATTTTACTCCAGAAGCCACACAAAGACACCAGCACATTTGAAGCAAGGGTTAGAGGGGCTGGGTAGCAGAGAGTAGCTTCTGGAGTCCAAGTCTCAGGTTCAGGTTTGAATCTTTGTTCTGCTCCTTATCAGCCTTTTAAACTGGAGAAATGATAGACTTTCCCATCACAGAAATCACCCAACTCTACAGTCTGCCTGGGAGGCAGGGTATGGATACAGCCACCTAGCAGAGAAGCTGCCAGGTCCTGGGCTGAGGTAGCCAGGATGAAGAGAATGGGATGGCCCGTGCAGCCAGGAGGAGCTGAGTTCCTAGTCCCAGGTTAGTTGTGGATGCCTGGAGAGGTGAGGGTGCCTCTACGCCTTAGGTGGGGACTCACAGGCTGTAGGTCAACTGACACAGCTGGTGCTAGGGATGGGGGCTTGGGCTGGAAACAGAGATTTGGGTGTCTACCTCAGAGTGGCAACTGGAGCTATGCAGTGAGGTGAAGTCAAAGGAAGAGTCACAGAGGGAAAAGAGCAAAGGACCAAGCACGGAAACCTGGGCAGTACGGTTCTGGGATGTTAGAGCCTCACAGCAGAGAGAGGCTTCAGGCATGGGAAAGGACAAGGGCTCGCAGGTGCTTGAGTGACTGCAGCAGGTGGAAGTCTGGGCCCAGCACCACGAACAACGTCCCCTGCAGAAGGCTGCCCTACGGGGTGCGCTCGAATCTAGATGCACACCCATGGGGGCTTTTCTTCATTTAGAGTTGTAAGTTTGAGGCTACGGAACTACACTGCCAGTGGAAGCTGCACTTACAATTCTGGCCTTTCCACAAGTCTAGCAGGCCAGTGCCAGGCCCTCGCACAAAATGGACTCCTCCTCCTAGGACAGTGCAGCCCTCTACACCTGATGCTTCATTTGGAATGATTTTTCTTCCTCCAATTCTATCCTCTCCACAAGTTTGAGTTCTTTGGACTGCTAATAAACAGCTACAACAGAACATGGTTCAACAGGTTTAACTGAACTAGTTAAATGACAGCTGTGACAAATTTGAAAAGATCTGGGAGTTGGACTATCCACAGTAAGAGGTAAGTGTAGTAACTAATCTGTTTGTATGGTCATCCTTTGGTGTCTTTAGGTGTTTGGTTTGGGACTACCCCCAGGGTAGCAACGATCCATGCATGCTCAAGTGACTTACAGAAAATGTTGTAGTACTGATATACATATGTGACCACCTGCATAGCTTCCCATATACTTCAATATCTAGGTTATTTATAATACCTAATACAGTGTAATTCTATGTGATTAATTGTTGTAACATTAGTTAGGGGAAAAAATGACAAGAAAAAAATCTACACTGTTCAATACAGATGCGACTACTAGAGGTCTAACTATATAGTACACATCAGCAACAATCTACTTCCCCCAAGCATTTCCATTCCCATTTGGCTGAATCTTCCAATGGGGAATCTACGGATGTGGGACTGAAGGATTTCAAGGTGCAAGCATATCTGCTGAACACAGAAGTGATTCTGGAGCCCCAACCAGAATATCAGGTATTCTGCTAAAAAGCTTTACAACTCTAGCATTCTCAGGCTAGAGGTGACACACAGGAGAGTAAATGATTTATACTCAGGTCACAAACAAAAAGTAGTTGACCTAAAACTTGAACCAAAGTTTTCTGATTTAAAGCCAGTAATCTTTCTAAACCAAGACTGCTTCACTTGAAATGGGTGTGGGAGCCCAGTGACAGAGCCCTCACCTTACATGTGTGAGGTGCCCTGGGTTCGCTCGCCAGCAGTGGAAAAAAATAAAGAGATCACCACATGATAATCATTCAACATACTGAAAACAATCCGTAAGGTACATTAATTTAGGAGTCACAATTTCGGGGTGTCTTAAACAGTATTCTAGTGCTAGAAATACTTGAAATTGGTAATTTATAAAGGAAAGAGGTTTATTAGCTCACAGTTTTGGAAACTGAAAACCCCAAGAATGAGTGACCCATCTTGTTTGGCCTCTGTGGCCACATCTCGACATGTCAGAGAAAACAGAGATCCAGCCAGGTGCAGGGAGGGTCCAGGGTGTAGGGTGGCCTCACATGTGGGAGAACTCTGTGAGTCTGGCTTTAAACCCTTCGCGGGACGCTCCCTCAGAACCTGGTTACCTGGACGTCACCTCTTACAGGTTCCGCTCCTCAACCCTGCCACATTGGGACCAAGCTTCCAGCAATAAACCTCTAAGGGACACATTCAATCTATATGGAAACCACAACACAGGGAAAGAGGGGGGGAAAGGAAAATAAAGGGGTAATTCTAGAATCAAGTCATTGTAGCTCTCACTTTTCTTTTGTCATAAAAGACCATTTCTGTGGGCCATTTTTTCTTCATCTGAAAGCATGAGTTAGAAGAACTATTACACTGTCAGAATCCCAGTAATGGGTGCCTGTAAAGCCATATAGATGACTAAGATGTGACTGTGATACATTATTATGTCATAACCTTGGCAACTTTTAATCTCTGTCCTAAAATGAGAAGGAAAGGACCAGCTAAGAGAAGCCTATTCCAGATATTCCTATTCCTGATCCAGGTAACAGCCAAGACTCACCTTGGCCAGCTGAACCTGCCTACACCTAGAAACTCACAGCTTGATTCATGCGACTTACCTTGTTTTGTTAATTTGGCTTCGAAAGGTTAGAATTGTCTTAAACTAGCTGGGAACCACTTAATTGAGGAAATATGTGCTAGGACAAATGTAAAAATCCATTACCTGATGAAATGGAATTCAGTCTTAGGAAGGGGTCATAGAGAAGAAGAAGAAATATGTCACAAAATACCTTTCATCCTTAGCAAGTCTGCATAGGGCTGCTGGTGCAAATCATTAAGAGGCAGTCAATTTTTTATTATGCTCATTATAGCCGTTTTCAAACAGAATGTTCTATAACTACACTTTGCATGAACAATAGTATTAACCTTCTGCAACACAGAATAATTTAAAGATACTTTAGATTAAGAACAACCTATTATAATTGCATTTTGGGGCCTAACTTTACTTTTTGCTTCCTTGTATCTTCTACCTTAATTTTCTCTGTGCTTGGATTCCCTTATTTATTATTTTTCGATTAAAAAATTATTTCATTTTATTGTATTTTATTATATGTATGTTTATACGTTTTAAAGCTGCTTCGAGTGTCAACGTACAGGCTAGAGAAAATAGGCACAATTTGGAAACTCTTGTAAACTAAAGTAAAAAAAATCAGCAATGGCATACAAACCTAATACCTTTTAGATACTTCCCTCTATCATACAGAGTAAAAATGAATACGTTATTTTTCATCTCCAAATTCAGGTGGCTAAATATAATTTTCCCAATTTGAATATCTTAAACACTTTTTTCTCCAAGTTAATTGTAATTTTTATGTACTTTTCAAAATCATAATTACGCAACATGGGAGAATTTAGCAAAAATAAAGTAAAAAAGTTTTTTGGAAATTACACACACTCATACACACACACACACACACACACACACACACTTTGGGGGGTGCAGTACTGGGGATTGAACCCAGGGCTTTTTGTGTGCTGGACAAGTGCTACAACACTGAGCTACTTCCCTAGACCTTTATTTTTTTAAATTTTGAGACAATCTCAGTATGCTCATGCTATGCTTGAATTTGGGATTGCCAGGCCTCAGCCTTCTGGGATTACAGATGTGCACACCACAAGCCCAGCTAGAAGCTCCAAGTGTATTTAATGATAATGAGTAATCAACCTTTCAACAATTTAAGAAACTACTTTTAGGCAGGATGAATTCCTCTAGTTGCCTGTAGGGCACTGTAAAAGGGTTGCGCACAGCGGCTCTTTCTAATGAAGTGCCACAGGCTACTCATGAGTCCACAGCATAAATTTCGAAAAAATGTTAAGACTTAATTTGAAAAGAACTTAGGAAATTAAACAAAGTGGTTCTTTTCTCTTTCATTTTTTCCTTTCTTTACTGTGTTCTTACATCTCCTGCAACAGAAGTGAAGGCAGCTTTCAAGACATATGATTTCAATATTTCACAGTGAGCAAAACTCTTTATTTGGCTGCTTAAAACAGAATTCTATAGTTTTTTTTTAACATCTCTTAATATACACATGCATTAAAAACATTATTTTTTTTTCTTCTTTTCTTTTTTTTGCAGTAGTGGGGATGGAAACTAGGACTTTTGCACTGAGCTATATCCCCATCCCTTTTCAAATTTTTTTTTTCTTCCTATTTTGAGACAGGTTCTTGCTCAGTTTCCCAGGCTGGGTTGGAACTCAAGATCCTCCGGCCTCAGCCTAACAAAAACATGCAAAATGCACTATGTGATGTTCATCAACTGATGGCTGTCCCAGGTGATGTGTCTGAGTGGATCTAAATTCAGTGAAGGGATAAAAAATGAAAAAGAACAGGAGGATGGAATTTCCCACACATTAGCAACTACTGAATAGATTTTAGTTTGAGAACAGAAAAGACAGCTTCCAGGGAGAAGGATGAAGTTACATTTATTGAAAGATGTAAGGATTTTAAGTTCCTAAACGAGAGGATATACATGGAATTAAAGCTGAAGTGGAAGGCAGGCCTACAGGATTGAAATAATCACTACAATGTTATTTAGAAATATTTTTTCTAATAGGTGACAGCCAACATTTCATTAAGAAGCTGTCTCCTGAAATCCCCTACATGCTGCAAACCTCCAGGGTCTGGGCACAGTTTCAGTTTGTCTGTTTTCCCTGTGAAGTTTCTCGTGCTGTCCTTATGCCCAACCATACCACAGTCTTATAATAGCAGGACCATCTTGTGTTTGTATTCTGTCTACTCTCAGGCCCTGGTGTAGTTATATATACACATACACATATGTACACATACATACACATGCGTACACATACACACTGTGGGTTTTCAGGAAATACTGGGAACAAACTTATTTGCCCGTTTGTTTCAAGGGGGAAGAACACGTGGCCTCATGGCCTTTCCTGTAGCTGCCTGTTTCAGAAAGTGAAGAGGGTGGTGTTCATGCTATTCATGTAAGGTGGTACCATCCACATTAAAATTCCTGATGATCAGGGGCACACAGGGCAGAAGAGGCATTTCACAGGTGAGAAACTGCAGGGCAGAGCATAGAGTGGACCTGCATGGGGTCACCCGGCAGCAGTGCCTAACACTCCAGCCCTGTAGCTGTTCTGAGTTTCAGAGCCACGACCAGCTGCTTCTGCTGGGCATACCCAGGACACCTGAAACACGAGCAAAACCTTCACGCCACAAGATCAGCTATTTCTGTATTTAAGCCACTTAATGGCACAACTTCCCTATTTAACTGCAGTCTCTGTGCATTGGCTTAAACTGGGTGGCGTTCTAGACCCTGCCTTGACTTTTTTCTTCCCTATATTATACCTATGTCTAACAATTTTACCCTCTAATAACTTATCAAATCGTCTGATTTCCTGCTGCTGTCCTTGTTAGGGTTCTGGTTTCTCAGCACTGGTGTACTCAACTCCCACTGGTGTCCTTGGTTCTAACCCTTCAGAATTTTTCCAGAGTGAGCTCATCCAAAATGTACACTGACCATCTCACTTCACAGCTCAGAGCTCTTCAGTGGCTGACCAGTCACCTACGAATAAAGGCTCAGTTCCTCAGCATGGCCCACGGGCCTGTGAATATGTGGGTCTTTCCAACCTTGGTCTCGTCTGTTACCCATGAATCAACCTCAACTCTCCTGCAACAGCCTACTGTCGCTGTTACCTGAGCACCTGAGGCTGCTTCATGCCTCTGAGTTGATGTCACCTTCTGACAGGACTTCTTGACTGTACGCGCTGGGCACACTTGGGCTCTATCACTCACACTGCCTGCACAAACTGTGTCTATCTGTGCCCCGCAGGAGTCTACGATGCTCTGGATGGTAGGCATCCTGCTCAGCCCAACACCATCACCGTTCTGTCTCCAGGGCCCGCACAGCCCTGGGCAAAGGGGGCTGCAGAAGTTTGCCAGAAGCTCTGAGTGATGAGAACTTAGGAGTGCGGCCTGCCTGGGGGTAGGGAACAGACAGGGATGCGGGCTGTGGAACGAAGAGAATGAGAAAACATTGGTTCGGAGGCTGGACTTGAATGGAATCTGGATGAGGAGCTCTCGACCAGGGTGATACAGGGCAAGCCTGATGGAACAGTACTCATAAAGGCCTGGAGGCCTGCAAGGATGTGGCCCACTAACCCTTCAATGCCTAGTCTTCCATTTCTGGAATGCTCACAACAACGAAATGAAATAAAATTTTTTCTCTTTAAATTCTTGAGTTTTTCTAGGTAACATATATGAATTTCATGGAAAATCTCAAAAATTGCAACTTCAGCATAAATGGGTTAAGAAACTGTACATGGCTGTGCACGGCAGCACGTGCCTGCAGTTGGGGCTAATCAGGAGGACTGGAAGGTCGAGGCCAGCCTGGGAAACTCAGTAAGACTCGTTTCAAAACTTGAACAAAAACATGCAAAAGGGCCAAGGCTACAGCTCAGAGCAAGGCCCTGGGTTCAGCCCCCAGTACTAAAAATAAAACCGCTCCCCCAAAACAAAACAAAACAACAAAACACAACTGTAAATAACGATGACAGGGCAGGATGCGTGTGTGAGGTTGCTGCAGCGTGGAGACGCACGGGTGACGGGCCATGCTGTTGCCATGCAGCACAGTAAGTCTTGGAAGAGAGCTGCAAAATACTTCATTACCATCATGACTTTAGGTGTCACAATTTTCATTGCTTTGAAATTTGCTTTTGTCTACTTTTCATTGATTATCCAGCACTAGCTGTGAGTTCTGATAGCTTCATTAATCTCTGTACACCTTGGTTTCCTTTCTAGTTTGTACAAGTAGTATGTACCTCAGAGGGTTGTTGTCAAAACTAAATGTTAATAAATGCAAAGAACATAAAAATAGTAGTGGTACACGTGGTTAGTGATGGTACGTGTGGTAGTGGTACATGTGGTAGTAGTGATCGATGGATGTGGTTATCATTGCTTTGCCATCAGGGACAAATTAACTGCTGAGATTAGAGAGCAGGGAAAAGGCTACCCTTGAAATTCAAAGGACACAGCCTTCGTATATGGTAAAAGGTCATATCTTCTAATGAGCAGGTTATTTGGATAACAAATTTAGCTTGAAGGCGTATACTCAATTACTTAACCAATTACTTTCTTTTTTCTTGTGCTCCTGGGGATAGAACCTTGGGCACTCCACCACTGGGGTATATCTTCCAGTCCTTCCTTCCAGTCCTGGGCTTGCTAAGTTGCCCAGGTGGGCCTTGAACTTGCAGTCTCCCTTCCTCAGTCTCCCTCAGTGCTAAGATTACAGGAGTGTGCCACTATGCCTGGCCTGACCGATTATTATCTAAATGTAAGTAATCGTATAGTTGCTTATACTGAAACTACTAAGTACAGCCTTGAATGATTTTCTGCAGCTCATTCCTGTTGATTTATTTGCTTGAAAAAATTTTGCCTTGTTGGTTTATATGTCACTTCCCAGTGAAACTTTACAAGTAGAATGGTCCTTAGAGATCGTGTAAGTCCAACGGTCCAATTTTACAAAGAGGAAAATGTTCAGAAAGGTTCTGGAGGTCAAGTGACTTATTCAATGTTATCTACAACCTGTGAGGGCTGCGACTGGTCCTTCCTACCCTGCTCTCATCTGTACCTTCTCCTTGTTACTCTTCCTTCAGTGTGCACACTGTGTGCTGAGCCCTGGTTTGTTCCCACTGAAATGAAAGCGCAAAAATACCCTCCAGATTGGCGAATATGATTGGCTTCCTCTTTTTCACTTGCATATTTTGTGTGCTTCCTCAACAATACGACTTTGTTATTAGGTGTTAGTTATTGCTAAAATTCTACCAGTATGTCTAGTGTTTAAAATCAGTCATTAAGTAAAATCATGCTCTCCCATGAAATGTTTCTTTTAACCATTTGACTATGTGATCTCACTGGTATGGCCTAGGACCTGATGCTGTTGTAAAATTGATTGGGTGGGTGTATTTTCTGAGTAGGTTTCTAAAAATTTTTCATAGCCACTCCTACATAGGCTTCACCTTCCAGTCCACTGGCTGAAGCTACACAGGGCCTGCCAGCTCGCACCACCAGGGGCCTACCTAACTAGGTGCGTTTCCAGGGACAGGTTTTGCTCCTTGGATACCCAACCATAGCCCAGTCAGTTAACTAAGGTGAGGCCTGGTGGTAAGAGAGGGGCTGGTCCAACCAGAATCTTGCTAATGGGAATATGGCTTAAACTCAGAGAGGAGTCAGGTAGTTAGTAAAGACACTAAATCTGAAAAATGCAGAAATAGAACCCATAAGATACATGTAGAAATAATGGGTCAGAAGTTAGCAGGCAGAAAGTATGTGAAAGCAGAAGCTCTGTGTAGAGACAAGGCATATACAAAGCAAGAATAAGGGCCTTTCAGGAAGGGGCAGGCAAGGGAAAACTGGGCTGTATTTAAAATGCAAAAGTTTACCGCCGGGCTGGGGATTTAGCTCAGTGGTTAGCGTGCTTGCCTCGTCAGCACAAGGCCCTGAGTTCGATCCCCAGCACCAAGAAAAAAAAAAAAAAATTACTGCAGGAAGGAGTTATACTAGTACATGTATCAAAACCTCATATAGCTCTTCACTAATATGTGTAATTTTTATATTTTACTGTCAGTTAAAAACTAATAAAATGTTAAAAGTAAAAACGGTTTAGACTCACTCTCCTGCTGCTTAAGGCTCTATAGGCAGGGTCCCTGTGTTGTGCATCAGGATAAAGCAGCTCCAGGAAACTTATGAAACACTTTTTTCTTTACCATTACTGGTGTATGCACCCCCGGGACTCCATCCCCAAAGTAGAATGATTTGATTCTCGCAGCCAAAAATCGGCCAACGGAGATACCTGGGAAATGAATAGGCCCGCCAGAGCAAGCTTTCAGCTTTCTGGTCACGTGCTACCGACTAGCCACTTCCACTCAAAACTCTTGGAATTGTCAAAGGAAGTTGTATGTGAAACACGTGGTGGTCCTACCTTTATGATTCGCAGCTTTCACTTTAATTTACCCCCCTCAGAAACATGACATGGATCAATGCTCATTAAAGCTAACCCGGTACCCACGTGGGTGGAACACGTTCCAGGAGAGTCGAACGGTTTCCTCCGCAGGCCCCCAGCTCTTGCCCCCCAGGTGTCAGAGGTCCACACCGGTGGACACAGCACCTTTAGGTGGCAGAGCCCGGGTCACTGCCCCAGCCCGCCCGGCGCCGGCCAGCGCCTCCCCGCCCCCGGGACACCCCGCGGGGTCCCCGCTCTCCCGGTCCCGCCGCCCGCCCGGTCACCTGTAGTTGTAGGAGCTGAAACGCTTGCTTTCTCTCAGCATCGCCCGGTACAGATCTAACACTTGTGCGCGGCTGGAGGCTGCCATTTTGGAAAACAAAAAAACCCAGAAAAACAACCCAAAAGGGTCTTCTTCGCGGAGGTCCCGAGTTTGACTCAACGCAAATTCCAGCCTCTGCCAAAACGTCGAACGGGATAACGCGCGGCGGCTCAGCCTTGCAAGGGGCAGCGCTCGGCCGGCCGGCGTGCGCGCCGCCGCGGAAGGCGCTCGTCCCGCGCCCCGGGAGGCACCGCAGGCGGGGCCGCGGGCAGCTACGGGGCGGCGCCCGGGCTCCCGAGAGCGGCCGCCGCGGCCGGACTGCGCCTGGGGCTCGAGCCACGCTCCGGGAGGCTGGAGGGGTGGAGGTCGGAGGCTGGGGCACTGCAGGCTCGCAGCCCGCTCACTCGGCGTCCCCGAGCACCGCCCAGGGGCGTGGCGGAGACTTCCTTGTCAGAAGCGCGGCTCGTGGAAGCCCGGGCCGAGGCCGCGTTGCCCGGGTTACCGAGCGCGCGTCGCCCCGACGCCCCGCCCCTACAGCCCAGCCCCCGACGGCTGTGGCTGCCCTCGGCATTGCCTGAGCAACCACGCACGATTTGGAGGACACTTTTACTTTGGCAGAGTCGCGTGCTCGGGTTTTGGTTTTGGGGACATTGTCTGTGCTAGGGGATACGGCGCCTTGTGCGGTGAGGTGACGGACTAGTGCCCTCCTGACGCTCAGGCTTTGCTCAGGCGACCAGCTGAGGGGGCTCCGCGGCGGGTCCTGCTGGCTGTCAAAATGGCAGCGCCCGGCAGGCGCGGGTCGTGCTGAGGTGCGAGATTAAGTTCCTCTCCTGTAAGCGAGCAATCTTGCTGCACTTCTCAATTTGAACATTCTGAGTCTAGGTTTCTGGGGCGATTGGCGGGTGAGTGGTGGCCTTGCTGCCGTGTGGGAGTGTGACGTAGATTGTTGGTGTGGTATCAGAGTTTGCACTTGACTGAATTTTTCCCATTTCCGTGTCATTCTTTGAGGCTTTTGAGATTTTACTAATGAATCGAGAGTCTCCAGAGTTTTGTAGTTATTAAGTGCGTAAAAAAGGCGGGAAACCTGGGCTGTAGACGTCACGATTAATTGGGGGGACTTTTAGGGCTTTAGGGACTCGAAATCCTTTCAAACCCAAGAGAAGCTCTCCCATGGCTTTTCTTGGAAGTCTTCAACTTTTCTGAATCCGCGAATGAAAGTAGTGGATACAGTTTCTGATTCTTGACTTCGAGGGTTGGAGCGGGCGCAGGGAAGCCTCAGCGGATTCTAGATACTGTGTTTGGAAAGCACGTCTTGTTATTTTTGAAATCTTTACAGAAACGACATTCGGAAGAGCCACAGCTTTCTGCTCCCAAACATATCGACAAGTAACGTTATACGTCGAAACCAAGTTTGTGTTAACAAGTTTTCTCATCTCTTTTGGTATGCCTGGTTTTGAAACAATATTTGCTCAATGTTGAAGCAACTGCGTATTTTCGGGAACTTAAAGGGTGCGAAATACTTATCTGACTTTACCATACTTTAGTGTACCGTAACCGGATGTCTTTGCATCCAAATATGCTTACTAGTCGTGATGAAATGGGACTAAAACAAAGGTATCGAAGAGAGAACGCTTTTTATCAAATCCTTTTAGGCCTATTGTCTGATATCTTTAAGACCTCCTACATCTTTGAGTGTAAAAATAGATTTTTAAAAAAAACAGGGTAGCAGGACTTCTGTCATTGCTACTCAGGTTTCTGGGAAGGGCTTTTAATATTTGGAGTTTTCCTTTGAGAGTCCTTAAAAGATTGAAGACTAAGGGAATTACACATTGCTATGGAGTAAGATCCAGAGCTCTTTTTTAAAGATGATATGCTATAAAATGATACATGACACGTGTGAAAACTACAATGTTAATGCAAGTGAAAGTGGAGAAAACTATGAAAGTGAGAAACAAAAAAATGAAAGTGATTTTGGCTTGTTTAAAAGCAGTTGGGCATGGTGGTGTATGCCTGTAATCCCAACACTCAAGAGGCTGAGGCAGGAGGATCTCTGCAAATTTGAGGCTATTCTGGGCTACATAGTGAGTCGAAGGCCAGTCCGAACTATATAGCAAGATCCTATCTCAAAAAAAACAAACAAAAGCAGAAACAGTGGGGGTAACCTTTCTTTTTTTCTTTTTTTGGCTTTGACTTACATTTTGAAAGTAAGATTAGTGTAATTACTGTATACAATTTCTTATGCCTAATTAAGGAATTTAATCATTAATCTATGTTATGTATCTTAACTTTATTAGAATCAAATAAAGCTTTCTAAATAAACATGTAAAGCTTAAATTGCTTGCTCTTACGTGTTTTAGTGTGCATTCTATGCTGCATCAAGGTTTTTCTTAAGTAATAGTGATAAACTAAGGGTCTCCATCTACTATGACTTAGGCCTTAAAATGTAAAAGTTTTCTTGTTCACTTATCTGTAGCTCAACTAGCTATAGTTCTTTACCTGTTATAAAAGCATCTATTACTTTGTATTAAAATTAGGGATACTTAAGCACTTAATAAGCACTTAATACTTTACTCTTCTTAACAATTTACTCTTCTTAAGCTTAAACATCCAAGTGGTATATTAGGAAAATCTTCTGTAGTAGAAGGAACTCATTATTTGAAACATGGATCTAAATCCTTTTTTTTTTTCCTTCACTATTGGAGTTTGAACCTGGGGGTTCACAGTGAGCCACATTCCCCCTTCACCTGCTTTTATTTTGCTTTTAGACAGAGTCCCACTAGATTAATAGGTTGCCCTGGCTGGGCTTGAATTTTTTATTCTGCTGCCTCAGCCACCCGGAGTGCTGGGATTACAGACATCCACTACCACACTTGTCTGGATCTAAACTTTTATTATACATTTCATTTGTTTTTATTGATCCTTTATTCAAATAGAAAATGAAAGTAGAATCAATTAAATGATTATACAGATGAACAAATGGAAACACTTTTCTTCATTCATTCCTTTAACATATCCTGAATAGTTCCTATATACCATACAGTATATAAGATGATATAGTTAAAGTGATGAGCTCTCCCCCCCTCAAAGACCCATAGAGGGTTTGATGAACAAAGTAATACTTTATTTTTGATAGGTTCTGTGATTGACATATCATTATCAAATGCTAGGGGAACACAGAGAGGAATATTCACCTAGGACTTTGACCTCAGCGAAGACTTTCCTTTGTAGAAGGTAATTCCAGATGAGTAGTAAGATCCAGATGATGAATGAGTAAGTTAGAGATTGCAGTGTGCATTTAAGTCATAGAAGCATGGCTAGCAGTCTTTTCAAACAGCTCTGAGTGGTTTAGAGAGGTGAGAGGTAGGAAGGCAGGGACCATCTATGAGACTACAGAAGTGAGTAGGTGCCAATTTGTTTTTAGGGATGCTTTCTTTCCATTTGGAAAAAGTTATTTTGTCCCCTGTGTACTGGCTAAGTTTTAAGTCAAGGAGAATGTACAGTGAGCTACTGAGATGGAAGTTAGTTACCTAGGTGTTGATAGGCTTTTGTTTCAAACCAGAATTTTGAATTCTGTATTTTAGGAGCACTGAAATTGTATTTCTTCATCATTGCATTCAACCTGTGACTGAGTGGTACTGCAAGTCACAGTTCTTGTGCTAACTTGAGTGCTCTAAATCAAACATAGACCCTGTTTTCCTGGACTTTGTTGTTTACATGCATTTGTATGTAATTGCCATATGAGATGGTAAGTACGGAGTGCTACAGAGAAGGGCTGGTCCGGTGACACGCCGCTCAGTGTAAGGAGAGCTCATGTCCATCCGTGATCCCCGTGCCGCACCTCAGACCAAGTCAGCATGTGTGTTTAAAA
Source organism: Hystrix cristata (assembly GCA_004026905.1). Classification (NCBI taxonomy): domain Eukaryota; kingdom Metazoa; phylum Chordata; class Mammalia; order Rodentia; family Hystricidae; genus Hystrix; species Hystrix cristata. Next base: position 16,937 of record PVJO010012619.1, on the reverse strand, counting down.
TTCCCTGGTGAATGCACGTAGCTGGGGTTGAGAAACATTGATCTCAGTGTTTTAAGGGGCTTAGGAGGACATAGTGTTTGTGACTGGCAGAGGATGCGGGTTCGAGCTGGGCCTTGGGAACAGCGAAAGGATTTGGATGTGTGGGGGTGATGGTAAAAGGGCTACTTCAGGAGGGAGGTTTATCCTTTACCTTGGATAAGGAAGAAGAGAGGCCCTGAAAGAGGGGGAGGGAGCAAATATGGCTTGGAGAGCACCTGGGCAGGGCTCTGTCTAGAGCTGGAAAGTAGAGGAGTGTGTCGAGGAGACCTGGGAAAGGGAGACCTCCGCTCTCCACAGGTAGCCACATGCAAGCACAGCCATCGGCTCATCTCAGTGTAACCTTCTGTGACCTGATGGGCAAGCTGGTACTTCTGTTCAGGGAGAGGGGATGTGAGAGGTGAGGTTATTTAGCTGTGGTCACAGGGCTGGGAAGTGCCGGGGTGACAGTGGCCCAAGACACGATACGTGCCGCGGTGTCGCCAAATGTTTCACAGATGGTCTTCAGTGCCAGCTTCAGGATTTGACATTCATTAATTTTTCTTGGATAATGTGGGTAAGTTTTAGTCATATTTGAATTTTAATTTAGTTGGCTTCTCATTTATTTGTAAAACTAACTGGTATGTATAGGAAATATTATACATAGGCAGAGACTCTCATGTTGATTTTTATACTAGCTTTTTAGTCTTTTAAGATAAATTTACATTTTCTTCAATTAACATCTCTTTGAAAAGACTTGGTGCCTTTTTTAGGTGGTCTATTTATGTGTGTGTGAGAAACATTTTCCTCTTAGGAATTTCTAAGAGTCATATTTCTGTAGAAACTTTTCAAATAGATTCAAGAAAATCTATTTTCTGTTTTCAGGAATTTAGAAAGCCATGGTATGTCACACCTAGATATTCTAGCTTCATTGGTTGAAGTCTCTTACTTGTGGGAAACGATAATGAAATTGACAATTGATTTGGGGGAAATTATGCCATGTCACTTTGTTCTAGAGGAATTGATTTTAGGAGTAATTCTTTGGGGTTGGGGATTTACCTCAGTGGTAGAGCGCTTGCCTACCAGGTGTAAGGCCCTGAGTTCATTCCCCAGCAACTACCACCCTCAAAAAAAAGTAATTCTTTTCCTTTTAAAAGAGAGAAACCATTTCCTACCACAAGTCTCCACCAAATGAGGACTCTTTCCCACTGTTTATGGTAGTGTTGTCATAATTCACTTTCATCTTTTTTTTCTCACTACTTATGAGCCATAAGTATTGTGTTATGTTTTTACATGATCTATATATTTTAGAATGATTTGTCAATGAAACGAACTCTGGTGATAATGAGAACTATTACGTAGAGTTTATTTTTCAGGAGCTCGGCTGTGCATTTCACTATTGTCCCCTTGTTTGTTTATGTTTTTACATGATCTATATATTTTAGAATGATTTGTCAATGAAACGAACTCTGGTGATAATGAGAACTATTACGTAGAGTTTATTTTTCAGGAGCTCGGCTGTGCATTTCACTATTGTCCCCTTGTTTGTAAAGATCAGTTTGAAGTTGTTCACTTCTTCCGTGTTCCCTACAGACTCTTGGAGTGAGGTCCTGGTCCCCAGAGCAGAGGTGTCAGAGATGGAGCCTAATTGGGCAAGGCAGGCCACTGGGGGCGTGGCTTTGAATGGCGAGGGTATCCTGTCTCGTGGCCCTTCCTTTCTGGCTCTTTCCCTTTTGCTTGGCTTGCTATGGGGTGCCATGGGGTTGATCTGCTTTCCTCTGCCACACTTTTCCACCGTAATATTCTGCCTTGGAGCCAGCTGACCATGCACAGAAACATCTGAGAACATGAGACAAAATAGACTTTTTCTCTTTTAAGTAGTGCTATTAAGAGTTTGTCCCAGCAATGAAAAGGTGACTAATACAAATGGGGAGTAATGGCTGCCGTGTCTTGTCATTTGATTAGTTTGTTGTTTACAGAAGACACTCAGGATTTACAGTTTTGACTCTTTGTTTAGAAAAAACAACCTGTATTTTGCTAATCACTAGAGAAATACCAGGTCAGTATTTTAACATATGCAATACTTAGCTCTGTGATGTTGATTTCTTACAAGTAGATACATCTTTGAAACTATACTTAGGAGACTAACCAGGCATAGTGGTGCACGTTTGTAATCTTAGCACTCTGGAGGCTGAAGCAGGAGGATTGCTGTGAGTTTAAGGCTAGCCTGGGGCACATAATGAATTCAAGGCCAGCCTGGAATACATAGTGACACCCTGTCTCCAGAAAAAGAAAGAAAGAAGAAACAAAGGAAGGAAGGATACTGGAGACTGTTATTAACAGTAGAAGTTATGCATAGAATTCATGCCATCTTTGCCATCCTAGTGAGTACTTTCATATGATTTAATATTTTATAACTTTTTAATCTAAAAATTTATTTGCTGAACACAGCGGAAACCATTCAGTTTGGCAGCCCTGTAATCTGTAAGTGTAATTGTGAGCTTGTGTTAACTAATAACTTTCAATAGTAGTGAGAGCCTGGCCGTGTGAAATGGATTACAGTAATATTGGCAGACAGTAAAACAGAATTAGCTTCGGTTAATGAGGATAAGAGTATTGGGAGAATTATCCTCAAAATAAGTCCTCGAATTCTGAGTGCAGAGGATGTCAAGTGGAGAAATCTTGAAACAGAAGAAAACAGCAGGCAGCATTGGCATTTTTTGCAAAAAGGACATTGTATTAGGCAGTTTTCTGTTACTGTAACAAAATACCTACAATAATAAACTTGTAAGGAGGAAAGGTTTATTTTGGCTTATAATTCTGAAGCTTGACTTCCTGGCTGACTGGCCTCAATCCGTTGCTTTGGGCTTGTGGAGCACATAGTGGAAGGAGTGTGGGGTAGAACCAAGTCATGCGCTTCATGGCTGGAACTTGACAAAGACAGGAATCTCTTTTTGGGACACAACTCCAGTGACCTAGCGCCTCCTACTAGACCTTACCTTTTAAGAGATTCCACCATCTCCGCAGCACTGAGCAAGCAAGGGACATGGCGGCCTTCGAGGCACACTCCAGATCCAAACTGTAACAGACGTGCTGGTGCATTTCCAGTCCCTGAGCACTTTGAAAACAGGTTCGTGTACCTGAGCATTCATACCCCTGAGCCAGTATGAGTCTTGTTCGTGCCATTGGCTTCTGGGTGCTGTGAGAGATGGCTGTGATGATGATCATGAAGACTCTCCTTGGCTGAGCCCCAGTCTTGAAGGAATCTCCTCTAGTTCCTCTCTACTTCTTTTTGAAGCCTCCAGGTAAACTGCCCCAGACTGATGCATTTCAGGATGACATGCACAGAGTTCACAAGAGCTAGCCACACTGAATCTTTCCTTTTTTTTTTTCAGACAGGGCCTTGCTGTTCAGCTCAGGCTGGCCTTGAACTAACTATGTAGCCCAAACTGGCCTTCAACTTACAGCAATCCGCCTGCCTCAGCCTCCTAAGAGCCAAGATTACAGGCATGTGCCACCACACCTGCTCCTAAGCTGAATCTTGATGCTCCTCTGCTACGAACTTTGCAGAGGATATTCCGTGGGTGCCCCGTTGCAGTGTTTTCAGATGTCCTTTTCTGTGCTTCTGAAAGCAATTTGAAAGCAGATATTCATCAGATCACTGGTCTGTGATGTATTCTTTAGACACATATAAATTACTGTCATCACCGGGAGGCCATAATTCCTGTGCTATCCTTCCTCCTCAAAACTTGCAGTACGTTGAGGATAGAGCTTATACTTCCCGGCACAGCTAGAAGACCCCAAGTGTGGCCCTTGTCCACTCTGCAACCCCATAGTGTACCTTACTCTTTTTACTTGCCGTTTTTCAGTCCTCTAGTACATCTTTCCCCTCTACTCTGAGGACCTGCGCACATGCTAATTCAGCTGCCCGGAGTGTCTTCCTTCTCCTCCTGATTCTTCTTGAAGACTCAGTTTAAGGGATACTTACTGTACTTGAAGATGCCTTGTTTTTAAATGGAGCAGTCTTTCTCTTTTGCATTTTCTAGTATTGTGAACTGCCCTTCACTAAGATACGGTAAAGTTGTAAGTTACGGGAAACCCAGGTCAAATGGGTTTGACCCACCCTAGTGGCTTCTTTACGGTGGCTCCTGTGTTGGGAGAGCAGGAACCAGATGGGCTGCAGTGTTGCTTGCTTTGAGTGATGATGCCAAAGACCTGGTTTTGTGCTTTTCTCCACCTGGTTTTGTCCAAAGTCAACTTCCTCCTTAGGCTGGCATCCTCACTTGACTGTGGAAGATCATCAACAACTCTAGGGTGCTTTTTTCTGGAACCTCGGAAGGTGAGAGTGTTCTGCACCTGGAGTGCCCTCCAGCCCTTTCCGTGCACTCCACCACCCCTCACTGAGTTGCATGTTCCTCCATCTCTGAACCAGTGTCTACGGCCAGGGAGAAAGTGTGGTGATTGTAGGCTTGAGCCAGCTGTCCGCCTCCGCGAAGAAGTGTGTAGGCTGGGAATGTTGAGGGGTGGGTATGTGGAGTAGACATGGGGTACATGTAGTGAAATTAAGGTCATTACCAGGGCCGAGAGAGGGAATTGGTTCTTGGAAAAGGCCCTAGAACACTTTTGCCAGAGTTATGCATTTCTTTATGTGATTGTTTGATTAATATTTTTCTCTGATATCAGGGTATACATTCCTTGAGAACAGGGATTGAATCTGTTCTTGATTACTGTTTCCCCAGCACTTGGCACATAGTAGACAATCATTGAATATCAATTGTTGAGTGACTCAAGTAATCACATAAATTCTATGTAACTTAGGAAAATTAGTGGGTGATTTTGGCGGATAGCACTAATCGACTACTCATTAACCATACTTCTAGTCAGAATCCTCATTTTTGTTTGAGTGACTATGTCTGCTTCCTGAAAATTAATTTTTATGGTCTTGGGCAAATTTGGTGATGCAGTTCCCTCTATATCGGATACTTGGTTCTAATAACCAGGAGTAGGCACAAAGCACAAATCTACCTAATGAGACAAAGGGGAGTTGGCTGGAGGGTTGCTGGGAAAGATTTTACTTTCTATTAAACCTTGGAGCCAGGCATGATGGTGCATGTCTGTAATCTCAGCACTTTGGGAGGCTGAAGCAGGAGGATCATAAATTCAAGTCTTTCCTGGGCAGCTTAGTGAGACCCTGTCTTAAAATAAAAACATTTAAAAAGGGATAGGGCTATTGTTTAGCAGTAGAAACCTCCGGGTTCAATCCCCAGTACCCCCCCCCCCCCACACGGATATTGATAGAAGAGGGTTTATTTGTGCTACCTCTTCTCTCCTGCTTGGGATACTGGTGTGACCAATGCTTGTTGCTCAGCAGCCATTTTTAGCCACGTGTAGAAAAGCACGAGGGAAAGAATGAGGCCATACAGAAGTTCCATCTTCTCCTGGGCTTCTCTGAGCTTGCGATGAACCCTGGGACTGAGTACCTCAGGAATTCTTGTTGCGTTGACAAGACATGTCTTTCTGATTTGAGCTACTTTCAGCTCAACAAAAAATAACATAGAGTTTCCCCGTGTTAGCCTTGTTAAAAGTTTTCATTTGAAATTTACTCCTACATAATTTAAGACTGTTTCTGGGTGTGGTGGCGCACGCCTGTAATCCCAGTACTTGGGCGGGTTGAGGCAGGAAGACTGAAAATGCAAGCCCAGGCTGGAGAATTTAGTGACTTCATTAGACATTGTCTCAAAATTAAAATAAATCAAAAGGGGTAGGCATGTTGCTCAGTGTGAAGATTCTGTGTTTAATCCCTGGTACCATGGAGGAAAAATATTTTCTTTGCTACTTAGGACAATTTGGGATATTTTTGTGTATTTATTTATTTATTTACAGAAAGTTGTTCTGTGTACACATAGATCAAGCTGTTTTTCACTTTAGAATTTTGTGCTCTAAGACCCCCCTGTTGAATAATCAGTCTTCTTCCTTCCATTCCCGATCGCTCAGCCTAAATGTCACTCCTTGCATGAAATGTTCCCTGACTCCAGCTTAAATTACACACTTCTGGTTTTATTATTTCTTATAACATTTTGCTCTTTACCTTCACCTTTTATAATTTAAAATTATATATCTGCCTAATGATGAGTTGCTGGTAGCAACTTTTACATAGCAGATTCTCTAAAGAACAGTGATACTCATTTGGGAATAAGCAGCCAGCATTTCAATGCGGAGTGTGCATGCCATAGAAAGCAGGAGTGTATTTGAAGGAGATGAGATAAAGTGAAAAGGTTAAAGGCAAAGTGAGAATTGCCTAAGTTATTTTGAAATGGTAGTCCTCGGCTCTGGGGGTTAATAACAAGGGTGGCGCAGCGTATCCTTGTAGAGTATTCTGGTTCTGGCAGTCTCTTGATAATTCTTGGTGTTGGACATGTGTGCGTGCGACCCTCTCTTCTATAACTTACTAGCTTTATGAATTTCATTTCATTTTTTGTTTGAGCTTGACACAAGCAATTCTATTTTCATTCTGTTAACCTTCACATTGGTTTAATATTCATTTCTCCAATGTGTCAGTTGCAAGAGGGCAGGATTTGTTGACTGAGTGAGTGAAAGAAGATAAGCCCGAAATCTCTAGATTTCTGCATCCATCTTTCATACTATTGGCCCATCAGCACCTGTGTGACTTTGGGTAACACGAGACGTTTTGTCACAGCATAGATTTCTTCGGTGCATTTGTTCCAGTCGCACTGCTCCCTATTGGTCAGGGTTTAGGGTTAGATTTTATACTCTTGGACCTTAATTTTCTTTGCCTCAGTGGAAAATATAATGGAATAACAATGTCATTTAGCAGATTAATTTAGCAAGCATCATTTCAGTCTCTTTAGAAGAGTGATGCATATTTTAAACACTCTTATGCTATGATTTATTCTCCTAGAATTTTTTCTTGAAACTTGCTTTATTGGCACTGTTTTTATAATTTGAAGTGAAAGAGCCCCTAGTAGTGAATAAAGTTATTTTATGCTTTTGGGTAATGCTGGAAGCATGGAAATGATTATCATTTTAGCTGATTATTATGCTTGGTTACTAGGTACATTATTTAGAATTGCATTTGGAATCTGTATTTTCTCTGTAAAAGAGTAGTCTCCAGAGGGCTAGTATGAATTATTGACACATGTTATTGACGTACAGTGGAGATACTTTCAAATACATTTTTAGTTTCAGTAGCTGAGCTGTACTTTTAGATTGTTGATATTAGTTTTACTGTGTCTAGGGAGAGTTGTTTGTGCATTTTTGAAATGATAACACTGCCTAAACATGATAAGGAGAAAACTGGACCAAGATTTTGTTGATCTGGTTGCATTTCACAGGTATACTGTAGATTTTCCATACCATTTTAGGTAAGTCACTTAACATTTGTATGATCACTAATTCATTTCCTAAATCAGGATACTGTTGAGATCCATGAAATTGAGAGCTATTAAATAATTATGTTGGGGCAACAGGCATAAAGCTAAACTGTCTTGGGGACGCTGAGACATCTGGTCACCTTCTTTGCTGCAGTGATCTGTAATGACTGCTAATCTGCATGCCTTTGTGTCTTGGAGCCTTGCAAAACTGGGGAGACCTCTGCTTTCATGACAAGGCCAAAGACCGTTTTGTTTGTAAAGAGAAGTAGAGAAGTTGCAAAAACTGAGAATCCCAGGCTCACGAATGTCTTCACTTCCCTTTAATTCCCTATGGAATAGCTGCATCCTTGCCATCCTCTGTCCAGAGGTGTGGTTCTTCAGTGATCTGAATTATTTTGGATCCCCAGACTGCTGTGGCTCCATGGGCAGCAAGAGCCTGGGGATGAGTGGCGCACCAGAAGGGTGTTCTTCTGGGCTGCGTTCCCTAAGTATTCTGCCTCATTTATCATGTCACCAAATACAGAAATGTGGCTGCATAGTTCTGTCTGATCATAGTCTTATTTTATATTGTTTGGAAGTCTAAAAAGAAAGCTTCTGGATATTAATAGCAACATAAAAAAGCAATGAGGCGCTCAGTACTGGTGCCCCTTAGTGGGGAAATTGCGGGTTTTTCAGGTCTTTTTTCCCTGTGGTTCTGTGTTTTGGAAGGGGCAGTTGGTCTTGCCTTTCTTAGGTTAAGACAGCTATTGTCTGTTAACTTATTCTGCCTTTCATAGAAAGGAAAAGTGGTTCAGTGTTAGCATAAATTGGCTTTAAGCCTCATGAGGGAATTTTCTTGACAATCACAGACAGTACATACTCAGTTCTCTGCCTTCCCAAACAATTTTTAACTGATTGCCAGGCATTGCAAAGGCCATTAGACATACATTTGTACTTGGATCTCATACTAACTGAATAACATAGACATTGTTATTTTTATTTTGCCAAAAAAAATCATAAAAACAGAATCCCTCCCCACCCCTGCATTTTAGAGAGTTTGAATAGGAATCTCAGTTCACATGGCAGATTGGATGTTTGAACCAAGGACTTTTAGATTCTAAAATCTACGATTTCTGTATGAACCCTAAAAGCAGCCTTACTATTAGTATTCACGGATATCAGTGGTGTCCATTTAGTTCTAATTTTCTATAATTAGCATCCTTCTAAAATGGTAAGCATTTTTACCTCTGGGTATACATTTTATACATTCATTTTCAAGCACTTAGCTGTTGTCTAAGAGTTGAGTTATTCTGCATTCCTTTTGGATCTGTGCTTGAAAAAATACAATTTATACATTGGTGCTTAATGATTGTAAAGAATGGTCATTACTTTGCATACAGTATGCATCTGATGAATGTTGGCTACTTGATCAATAATAATTGATAAAACTTGAAACTTGAGCTTTCGTTTTTTATTTTTGTTAAAACCCCCTCCTCCAATCTTTTTTCAATTTCCAATTTTTTAATTTTTATTTTTGCTATCTGGTAGGTTCTGCAATTTTAGATGGAGGAGTATGAATTTTGAGGACGTTCATGGTCCTGACAGCTCAATCAGTTAGAGCTGTGGTTTCCAACCTAAATGCCATTGGAGGCCATAGGAGCCACAGAAAGAAGGCTCCCATGTGAGTGCCCAACATCATCTGTAGGTTAAACAAAGTTTCCAGCACATGTGTGGCCTCCCATTTGTCAAACACATGCAGGTAGTATAACGATGATAAAATACCAAAAAAAAAAAATGCAGCAATTAAATGTTTCTGTGATTCATTAATGCTTTCAAGTAACTTGGAATTACACAGTGGATATTGAAAGTATGTATCTGATCTTGGAGGGGAGGGTTGGATAATTTTTCAAAGTTAAAACTAATTCTCAGAGTAGAATAGCTTGGAGACTCCTGGTGAGGTCATAATCAGGCCAGGATATTTCTCACAGGGTCTCCATGTACTTCTGTCTCTCCTTTGGCTACAGAGCTTGTCTTAACTCTTCCCTTTCCCCGAGTGGTAAAAGCATGTCCTCATCAACCTATGAATGAATGAACTAGTCAAGTCATCTTTGGCTCTCACCTGTTTGTAAATACAAGCAATCAGTAAAGTCTGCTTTACATCTAATGTAACTCCAATTTTGTTCATATGCTGAATACCATATTAGTAGATAGGTGCTGAAATAAATTATTAAAATGAGTATACTTTTCCTCAGATTCAATAAATGCTAATTGGTCAATAATTCAATGGAATATCCCACTAAGTGCTACAGCTTCATGATTTACTCATGTCCCCTTTATTTCTTTTCCCCTAAAAATTAGATTTCTTTTATACTGCAGGATTCTCATAGTCAAGGCTGAGTAATGGAGACTTTGAAACGTGTTTCTGTTTCACCTCTCTGACAGTCTCGATCCTGCACTCATCAGCACCATCTGCATTATGGGACTGCTCTGCTGGTTATGTGCTAGGTGTTGGGGAGCTTTCTGTGTCACCTTCTTTAATACTCGCCAGTCTTCTCAAAGGAGGAAATAGTATAGCCTGGCTAGAATTTAGAGTCAAACATTTTGTTGACTTAACTACCTAACAAAAATCTCTATTTTGAGCACTTTTTTATACTTCTCTGTTTCAGTGGAACTCCCTTGGTTCTTACTACTCTGCAGTTCTTTAAACATTTTATTAACTATCCATTCTTCAGCAAGCCTCACACATGCATCCAGACCTCTACCAGAGTTATTCACTGTTTCTTTTCTTTCTTTGGTGCTGGGAATTGAACTCAGGGCCTCATGCATGCTAGGCAAGTGCTGTGCCACCGAGTCACACCCCAGCCCTTCTGAGGTTCTTCCACAGATAAGTTATTCTTGTGCTCTCATCTCTCTAGATGCTGCCTGGGAAAGATAAGCAGTGTCTCAGGGAAGGTGCTCTCCTAGACTGCCCTTCCCTGCTCCGTGAGATACATGCACATTCACTGGTCATGGGTGTGGAGACTTTCCCCAGAAGCCCTCTGCTCCTCCTGTCAGCCTTTCCTCATGTTTCCAGTGGTTTCCGACACCAACTAGGTGGGAATTCATGGTCTGCCTCACTGCATGGAGCATGTATCAGTCCTCTACGAAGGAGCCAGTGAAATTGCCACTCCTGAGCCACCCCCTTCCCTAGAGGGATGGAAGCAGAGGTTCCCACATGTGTCTTCTGAAGGATCTGTGTAAAGTCACTCTCCTCTTCCCACTTCCATCTTCTTTGTTATCTGTGGACCAGGCATGGTCTTCTGAAATGAGTTTACCCATTTCCCTTGTTAGCTTGTATTTTGGTACACGGCATTTATTCCTTTTTGCTGCATTCAGAACTTCAGTTTAATGTCCTGATATACAGGTTTTCTGAAATGCTGTATGTTCATTAGTTAAAAATCCCAATGTACTAGAAAAGTAGAGAGAGGCAAATAAGCCACATCGTTCTGATCATCTCTATGGATTTTTATATCAATAGTTGAATGGATGGCTAGAAAGATCACACCACATGTGGTATTTAAAAAATTTTAAGACATTTAATTTCACTGGAATGTAATAGCAGAAAGAGAAATGAAACTAAAGCGGTTGCTCTGAACTTCAGGCCAATCATGGAGTAATGTTATTTTGGTCATTATGACTTTTTGACAGACTTGTTAATTTTTGCATGTGGTTGCTTTGAAAGATGGATGAAAAGGGCTACATCTGTGTTTCTCCCAACTTTCCTTCCTCTTCTACCCTTTGATTCGTTGTGTTTTGTATGTTAAGATGTTTAATTGTTTTGTTAGTAGTAATTAGTGGTTATTTAGCTATACTCTTTTAGACGGTTTTTGTCCTTATCAGAACCTCTCATATAGCAGTTTTCCATTTCTTGGATTTTTTTTTTTTGTGTGTGTGTGGTGGTACTAAGCATTGAACACAGGGTCTTACATATACTAGACAAGCATTCTACCACTGATCTATAGCCTCACCCTTGGATGTGTATTTTAACCAACCTTTTTGTTTGTTTTTCAAAGCAGAGTTTATCAGTATTGTATCCTTGCGTTCTTGTATGTTTGAGAATGTGTTATGTCTATACTGAAAGAAACCTTGGCCTTGCTTAAAACTGAATTTTCTCTCTCCTTAGTGATGTCCTCTTTCCGCTTGACAATATGGAATGTATTTCCATACTTCAAACAATTCTACTCCCTTTCAGAGCTTGTATGATGATTCTTTTCTCTATAGTTCTGCAACTTTACCACAGAATCAGTGTTGATCATTACATGTTAATTTTTCCTGGAGCACGGTCTGTTCTTTTGATTTGCAGATTCAAGTAGGACTAGTGTAAATAAGGACAAAAATGTGTTATAGATATTGTGAAAAAGAAAGAAAATATTCATAATTCTTTTTTTTTTTTTTTTTTTTGGTGCTGGGAATCGAACTCAGGGCCTTGTGCTTACAAAGCAAGCACTCTAATCACTGAGCTAAACCCCCAACCCCTATAAAAAAATATTCAAAATGGGAGGGAGGACTAGGGAGCTGGGAGGGCAGAAGGAAGGAAGGGAAAAGGTAAAGAAAAGAAAAAGAAAAAATGGAAAAATGTAAATAAAACTTCTAAATGAGAAGGGGAAGAGGAGTTGAAGGGAGGATTGGGGAAGGGGGAAAAAAACCCCAAAATATATCATGTATAGGTACAAATTAACTATGATATATGCAATCATTACGTATATCTAAAATGTACCAATAAATCTTCTTGGCTCAATAGAAAATAATTACTTCTGGGATTGGGTAGCATGACAGGACTGAACAGAAAGGAATACAAGGAAATTCTGAGATGAAAATATTTTCAGTCTTGTTTTCTGCTGGTTACATAGGTGTCGTTAAATGCACATTTAATACCTATAAAGAAAAACGAGTTCTCTTTTCTATGATGTCTCTGAATTTTTTTCTATTTGATTTTTATTCTTTAAGAGCACCAATGATATAAAGGTAGATTTCCTAGATATGTATTTAGCATCTGATATATTTAAAATTGTGTCCTTTTTGATTGCTTTTGCATTTTTGTGCCTTTTCATCTCTTGTAACTCTTCTTAGGCCTATCCTCCATTCTCCTACATTTGTTTTTACATTTGTTTCATTTTTCTCTTTTATTTGTTGAGTTGTAACAACTCATTTTTTTTTTTGAAAAATCTTCTGTTGTGTTATTATCTTTCTTTTTGTGTTGCTTGGGATGGAACCCAGGGCCCTGCACATGTTAGTTAGGCAAACAGTCTGCCTTCGAGCTATCGTCCCAGCGCTCCTTTAATTTTTTTCATCTCTGATATGTTGTCTTTGTCTTGCTTTTCACCCTCTTCTCTCCTCCCCTCCCCTCTTCCCTTTTTTTCTTTCGGTGGCACTGGCAATTGAACCCTATGACACTCTACCACTGAGCTACATCACCAGCCTCTTTTTTGGAAGCAAGATCTTTATAAGTTGTCCATGCTGGCTGGATCTTATGATTCTCCTGCCTCAGTTTTCCCAGTAGCTGGGATTACAGGCTTGTGCCACCAATGCCCAGCTTTTGAGTTGTTTGATTCATGAAGAGGAGACCAGAAATCAAAATATAGGTAGGGCAGGGGAAATAGAGTGAGACTTCCTTAGCATCCATTGTGCTGTATACTTTACCTGCATTCCTGCTGTTAGTTTTCAGTGGGAAATCTGAGAAAGACAGCACTATTCCTGCCTAATAGATGAATTAGTTAAAACTTACAGGGTGTGTAATTCGATGAGGTGTTCAAACTGGACTTTGAACCAAAGCCTCCAGGACCATTAAACTGTAGGTCTGCTGTTAGAGTTAAGATCTAAAATGTCTCCCAGAATCTCATGTTTTTACAGGTGGAGTGTTTGGAAGGTGAGTGGATGATAGGGCTCTGTACTTGTCAGTACATTAATCCATTGATGAGTCCTAGATGAATGTACGGGTGAGTCACTGGGGATGTGACCTGGACAGGTGTACTCTTGTCCTATTCTTCCTCTTTCTCCCTGTGCCTCCTGGTCCCCAGGAGTTGAGCAGCCTTCCTCCATCATGCCCTTCCACTGTGCTGTTTCTGCCTTGGAGCCATCTACACATGGACTAAACTTGCTGAAAACAAGAACCAAAATAAACCCTTTCCTCCGTTAAGCTGTGGGTATCGGGTATTTTGTCTCGGTAACTGGAAAACTGAGTAATACAGGTATGTTTGTTCTAGGATTCAGATTCCTTCCTACTCTTTCAGCTAAGTATTCCTTTCTTCTCAAGAAGTGTGATGACTGAGGCTCTCAAGCTTTTCTCCTTTGTTCTGAAGTTTAATTTCATCCCAAATCATTAGAAAAAGTCTCTGGGTTGGAGCCCAGCAGTAATGTCTTACAAAGCTTCAGGGGCTTCAGTTTGCCTACAGGATGCAGAACCACTGTCAGCAGGCTCAAGTAGGACAGCTGGTGAGGTAACACAAGCCTTCCATCTGTGTTTATTGCTGCTGTAACAGGTATGCCCTTACCATTCTCATCAACACCATGGCGAGAGACAAATTCCTGTATTCAATACCATGAGGAACAGTAAGTGTTACCTCCATCTCCTCATCAAAGTGCTCCGGGAACAACTCAAATGATGCGGGTAGCAGTGTTCAGAGGTTCCCTGGGAAGCCCTTCTAGCATGAGAGAAGCTACTCCTAAAGTAGAGACAGTCCTTCACTTCAAGTTTCCCTTCCCGAAGCAATTTTTAGAGTTGATCCTGTCTGTAATCTTGAAGTATATGACAGTTAACTTCACACTAAGATTTTCTTCCTCCATTTAACCAGTCTTCTCATAATGATGTGCCTCATTCTTTCAGATTCTAACATCAGATCTATGAAGCCAACTCTAATGTTGCATATACAGCAGCCATAACTTACATCTTCACTTGATTTTGAACTAGTTGTCAGCAAATCTTTCTCTAGAAGATGTGAAGATGACTTCAGGAGCTTTTGGAAAATGCATAGTACTTCTTGCCTCTGACTTTTCTGCACTTTTGTTTGTATCAAGTGATATTTTGACTTGTTTTAGTAATTAATTCAAAATGAAATTTTCATATGAAGTAATATTTGTGATAAAAGTGGTATTAGGGAATTAGATAATTTATTTTATTTTTTAAAATTTATTTTATTTTAATGGTACATTTTAGATTTACATAGTGATAACATTCATCATGGGGATTTGTACCTATACATGATATATCTTGTTGCTGCTTTTTTTCCCATTCCTCTCCCCTCCCTTCACCCCTTCCTCCCTCCTTATTTACAAAAGCTTCGTTTCTATTTTTTCCTTCCATTTCTTATTTCTCTTGTCCCTCTGCTCCTTTCCCCCTCCCCCTCTGTTTTTCCCTTTCCCATTTGGGTACTTTCTTCCCTTTCCCAATAAAATACATTTTAGTCTTTAGAAATTAGATAATTTAAAACATGATTATCTAATGATGCTTATAGCCTCTTAAGTTATGATTAAATACTATTTGCAGTGCGAACTACAGAAATAGATTGTTTTTGGAACATAAAGGAGAAAGAGAGAAGCTTGTGGTAAGATCCTGGTTGTATCGTGAGATTCAAGGCTGAATTGATCAACCCTGGATAGTTCGAGTACCAGTTTGAGTGCTCCTGGCTGTCACAGTTTTGGGATTTGTGAGTTGCCACTATAGAGCAGTGGTTCATGGTTCTGGCTGCCCAGTAGAATCCTCACTAGGGCATAAAACTACTCATGTTTGGAAAGTTGCTCTTCCCACCTCCATTGAACAGTAGTTTCTGGAGGTGGCGTCTTGATGGAGATGTTTTTAAATATCTTCCCGGGTGATTCTGTTAAGCCAGAATTGACACCTGCTGGTTCTACTGCTGCCTCACTGATAGGTGACTGGTAAAAATCACAGTAACTGCCCAAACCTAGTTTTGCAGTCTTGCAGGGTGGGCCTTGTTTAGCCTTTGAGGGCAGACACTTTTCCTAAGTTTTTGTTTTTCCCGTTTCCTCAGTAGATGATACCCTAGCACCTCTTTTAAGTACTCAGTAAATATTTTTGCAGATCAGTTTTTTTTCTTTTGAAATGTAGAAAGTCCTGGACTTAACAATGTTTTGACTTATGATTTTTTGACTTTATGGTGGTGCAAAAGCAGTAGCTATTGAGTAGAAATCGTGCCTTGAGTTTTGAATTTGGTTTTCTTCCCAGGCTAGTGCTGTGTTTTCCTATCCTCTGGTGGTGCTGGGCAGCGACACCACATGACCACCAGGGGAAGCAGTGGACACTCTCCAGTGGACCATGGCTAAGCTGTGATGTTCCCTGAGATTAGGTACATTCTCAGACTGCCATGCTTTGAACCTGTGATGGCTTTATCAGACTGTAACCCCATTGTGAGACAAGGAACAATACTCCAGAGTTTAAGCTGCTTTCTAGTTCAATAAAAAATAAAAATTCAGAGTAGGCTGATTTTAGGTGGTGCAAAGAAGACCAGCAAGTCTGATTGTGTGGGGAGTGGGGCATCCAGAGGGAGGGAATGGTGGGCGTCCTGAGGTACCACAGGCTGCACAGGACCTGGGAAAGCCTCTCTAGGCCTCTGTTCCTCCCTTTCTCTTAAATCAGGCAGCTCAGGGCCGCGTACATGCGACGGTGAAATAAAGCCACCTGTGCCTCCTCAGTGCTGGCACAGTGTCCTCCTGAGCCACCCTCAAAATAGTACCCTGTGAGGAGAAGTAATTTTTCCTCTTGTGTCGGTTAAACCTAATTCAAGTAGATGCTACCCTGAAATCAGTCTTTCCTTTCTGTCATTCCTGAATCAAATATGATTGAAAAGGAGCAGGAGAAAGTCACAAGTATGAAGTGCAGTTCAGTGTTACTCAGTGGTTTTGACTTTGTGGGTAGGCTGGTCACGGTGTTTTCTTTAGATTAATTGGTGCTTGTTATATGTAGGTATTTGGCTTTTTGGAAGACTTAGATCAAAACATTAATTGGAGTGGCAGCTCAGGGAATTGCAAGATGATTTGCTTTTAAAACAAGCTACATTGACTGAAAGGGTTTTTGAATGGCTGTTTTTCAGTTTCGTTATTGAGGAAAGAAAATAGATATCAATTCCAAATGGGCAATTATAGATTTTTTTTTTTAAGTTATAGTAAGACAAATCTTTTTATAAGAGAGGTACATGGTCAGAAACAAGTAAAACTTGTGAAAGTTAAGGAATGGCAACTTCCAAATTCCAAACATTTGTTCTTAAAGAGATTATTTTCCCAATCTCTATGGGGCATAAAGGGTACTGAAAGTATTGAACCTAAAAATCTGTTTTTATGTAATAGCATACTATCATAAGTACCAAGTTTAGACTGAATATAGTTAAGATTTGAAAGATATTTGTGCAGTTTGGTTTCTCATTGAATCTTTATGTAAAATTCATTCATAATATGGAAGAACATTGACTTTTCTACTTGCTCAGCATTCAGTTTTTTTCCCGAGAAAAGCCCGACACCGTATTCTCAATTTTCTCAATAAAATTGATGTATTTTGCATATCCC